>JAIPMN010132648.1:0-14664 GCA_020650975.1 Apostichopus californicus | reverse complement strand
TACGAATTGTTTTGATATGCTTAATAAACAAATGACTATAAAATCGCTTGCAAGTCAACTTTTGTATATTATTCAAAACGGACGCAAATTATATAGCACTACACTATCAATAGAGTTTGAAAAACTTTGTTTAAATTCAGGAGTAAATGTATACATATAAAGGTCAATATTAACAACTGTTTGTATACAAATGATACAAAGATACCTTATTTTCAAACATAATTAACGATAAAAGCTTTCAAATAAATTACAACTGCTGCTATCATTATTCACATTTACAATTCTTGACTTGTAGGCAAATGGATTTAAAAAAAATAAAACAACAACAACAATTTATTTACGCATTGTTTCAATATTATTCAGCAACAAATAAAACGTATAGATAACAAATTGTTGTTGTGATTTTCCAAACGCAAGTAGCATTTAAATATTGTTATTAACCAGACTCACCACCCTAGATTTGTAGTCAAAGCAGATTAACAAAATATATTTAACACTAAACAACAAACAACAACAATTAGTAACCCACGTATGTTTATTCTTCAACAACAAACATAATGTTATTTTTTATTCTCTTTAAACTTATTTCTTCAAAAAGAAACACAAAATTATCTCAGTAAACACAATTATGTTAAATTAATAGGATCAGTTGTTTGCAAACAAGATAAACAATAGTCATAGCTGCACACAAAATATGAACAATAACATATATGAGAAAATGTTTACATGATACTACTACCGTAAACCAACACCCCTACTTCCTTAGGAAGAACAGATTCTCAAATATATATAAAGTAAACAATAAATAACAAACAACAAACATTTACGTATTTTAATATTCTTCAGAAAGAAGCAATGAGACAAAACGTGTATGTTAGTGTAATAAATTAATAAAACAACACAGGAATATCTGATTAAACGAATTTCAGTCAAAGTCAATACATACCAAATAACAACAGATGTTTTTAAACAAGGTGTACAGTTTCACACTAGTTTCAAACAAATAGTTACATTAATATAAGTTACACCTATTGATTGCATCCCTCTTTGCTTCAACCCCACCCCTCCCCCCCCAAACCCAACCCTTGTAGGATAATGCAAAGAAATATTTAAAGTAAACAACAATAATAAACACATTGTTATGATATTCTTCAACAACAAACAATAACAATAATTTAAGATATTCTTTCATCTCTTCTATAATCAAACTCAATTATCCGGAAAACAGATAGTTCTGCCTTTAGTCATCAAATTAATATTTACTTTCACCCCCCCCAAAAAAAAAAATAAAATAATAATAGTTAAAAACAAAATATATGTTAAACTTTAAACCCTGATAAAGCGATATGATATTAATTATATTTATTATAAACCTTTCTTCAGACTTCAACCTCCCCTTAAAACACAAGTTACATTTAATATGTATGAGCGGTCTACATGCTCCCCTATACTTAAAGCACCCCTCATTATCCCTACCACGCCCATTCCTACCCAGTACGACCCCCATCGGTCCATTTATCTCACACCCCTCGCACACGCTTTGACAATAACAGCATAACATTCACGAGGGTAAACCATGTTCACGCCCTCCTTCACAATAAGACACCCTCCTAATACCCCGACCAATTATCACTTAATAAAAACAAAATAAAACGAAGATTATAAACTAACTTTAGAAATCAAATTACCCCTTGTTTTATCAATTCAAACCACTAATTATTAAATAATAAAAAAATACAGTAACAACATATGATTAAAATAAACAAAATATGATTTGATTTATATGAACTTAAAACAATAATCAAGTTAATATTCCTAAATTAATTATAATGTTATTATTTTCAAGTATTTATCTTGTAAACAAACATGATGATATTAATTCTATTTATTATTTTCCTTTCTTCAGATTCCCATATATTGTGTGACTATAAGCTTTTCCTTTAGTAAGATTGATGAAGATGGGAACATTATCCTCTCCTCTGGTCTCTCTCTACCAATCATAACATCAATAGAGATTATGCAGATACAGACAGAGGAAGGGAGAGAAATGAATAAAGATGAAGTTAATGGAATATCAAACTATGTACAACACTCTCAAAGATTCAAGCAACTGATGTAAGTATACTTAATAGTTGTGTATATTATGTAAGTCATTAATTAAATAACTACTTGATACTAACGATGTAAACAAGATAAGAATTACTGATATAGTTATATTGAATAGTTCAAGGGCGTAGGAATCGGTGGGGCTGGGGGGGGGGGGGGCGCCAGCCCCCCCCCAAAAAAAATAAATGAATAAGATAAAAAGGAAAAGAAAAACAACCTCAATGTTTTATCAAGACTCTTTCACTTAATAATTATTATATAAATTAACTGATAGTTAATGCACATTGATGTTTAAGCAAAAACAAAAACAGTGATATCAATTAAACAGATTGTAATTTTATTTATACATTCATAGGGCACCTCAACTATATTACCATAAGCTTTCCCTAATCCACCCCCTACAATTATGCCGGACCACTTATCCCATATCCTTAACCTGTATATAACACTTGGGTTAACTTGTTAATAACACCATGTATCCCCTTGCACCCCCCCCCCCACACACATACACATAGTCAGCAAGGTCTCCTGTCATACTATTATCGTTCCTCTCTTCTGATCAACAGCCTGTCTTCACCTCCTCCACTCCAACCCTTTGCTCCCCACCCCAACCTCCCCCTACCCGCCCATGCAACAAAAAGCTATTGATGTATGCATATTATGAACCCGCATAACATTACAGTCAATGCCCACACAGTAGAGACCAATCAAACAGTCTATATGTAAATAACACTCAAAATCACGTTTATATTTTGCTTTTATATTCTCATTGTTTGCAGTACAGTAGAAACAAACACAGTACATCTGTTTTCAGCTTGATATTTCAAAGATTTTACTGTAGATGCTTTCTAACAGTGCAGTATTCTGCTCACCATCCCCAACCCCGCCACACACAAACACACACACCGACACACACACCCTCCCCCTGCCAAACCTACAAGGCCTATGACTCTTCCATTATCTCTATATACTGTACATTGTGTTGTCACCAAATTTCCAGTTGCAAAAATTAGCCGTGTCATATATACTCTACACTGTACACATTTATATCATACATCTGTACGTTAACCATTTCTTCTCTTTTCTACTCAGACAGTACACGATTTATTTATCCTAAAAGTCTATTGAACTTATTTCATCATTTTTTTTCTCTTGCTAAAGATGTACACTGACTGTACTGAATGTTTCATTAGTTTAACATTGTCTTTTGTTCAACACCTGTCAATCAAATACTTGAACAATACAATGAAAAGCAGTTGTATTCAATGGAAGAGACACGCGCGTCCGTAATAAAAACACCTGGAATTTACTGACAAACAAGTACCTCGAGGTTGCCATGGATACGTATAGACATTTTTGAAATGGTTTGAAATTGTTGCTAGGCCTTCGTGATGTGTGAAGTTTTTTTGAAGTAGAATATGTTTAATATTTTTCTTTTCTTTTCCTTTTTGGAAAGTAATGGATAAAAACGAAAGAACAGATAAGGCAATGAAAGAAATAGATCAATGAAGAAGGAAAACAAAAGGGACGCAGTGGTGATGATGATAATGGGAACGGTGATTGTAATGAATACTGTGGTAAAGATGGATATATGATAAAATAAAAGTGGTGATGATGGTCTCATAATGTTGACAGTGGTGATGATGATGGTGGTGATGATGATGATAATGGTGATGACGATGGGGGGTATGATGATGGTGGTTATGGTGACGATGATGGTGTTGGTGGTGATGATTATGTTAATAGTCATGATGCTTACCATGGTTAAGATTGTGGGATCATATTTTGATGCTGGTGATGATGATGATGGTATTGATGATCCCTACGATGACGATAAAGATGATGATGATGATGCTAATGATCAGATGCACATGGCAATGGTAATGATGATGATGGTAATGGCGATGGTGATGATGGTGATGGTGATGATAATGGTGATAATGATGGTGATAATGATGGTGATAATGATGGTGATGATGGTGGTGATGGTGATGTTAATAATCATGATGATCGTGGGATCATATGGTGATGGTGGTGCTGGCGATAATGCTGGTAAAATGGTGATCATGGTTATGGTGGTCACACAAATGACCAGAACAGTGATGGTGATGATGATGACGATGATGGTGATGGTGGTCATGCTGATTATGATAGTGATGATGGCGATAAAGGTGATGGTGATGATGGTGATGGTTATCATAATGATGATGATGATGATAATGATGGTGATGATGGTGAAGGTGGTGATGTTGATGTCGGTGGTGATTTTGGTGGTGATGGTGATGTTAATAATCATGATGATCGTGAAATCCTATGGTGATGATGGTGATGGTGATAATGATGAAGGTGATGGCGGTGATGATAATGATGAGGGTGATGGCGGCAATGATGGTGATGATGGTGCTAGTGGTGGTGGTGGTGATTGTGATGTTAATATTTATGATCATCGTGGAATCATATGGTGATGATTGTGATGGTGATAATGATGAGGGTGATGTCGGTGATAATGGTGATTATGGTGCTGGTGATGATGGTGATGATGGTGATTGTGATGATGATGGTGATGTTGGTGGTGATGGTGATGTTAATAATCATGATGATAGTGGAATCATATGGTGATGGTGGTGCTGGCGATAATGGTGATGGTGATCATAATGATGATGATGGTGATAATGATGGTGATAATGATGGTGATAATGGTGACGGTGATGATGTTGATGTCAGTGGTTGTAATAGGTGATGATGTTGATGGTGATCATAATGATGATGATGGTGATGATGGTGATAATGATGTTGATCATAATGGTGACGGTGGTGAAGTTGATGTCGGTGGTGATGTTGGTGATGTTGGTGGTGATGGTGATTTTAACATTCATGATGATCGTGGAATCATATGGTGATGATGGTGATGGTGATTATGATGAGGGTGATGGCGTTGATAATGGTGATGCTGGTGCTGGTGATGATGGTGGTGATTATGATTATAATGTTGGTGGTGATGGTGATGTTAATAATCATGATGATACTGGAATCATATGGTGATGGTGGTGCTGGCGATAATGGTGATGGTGATGATGGTGAGGGTGATCATAATGATGATGATGGTGATAATGATGATGATAGTGATGGTGACAATGGTGACGGTAATGATGTTGATATCGGTGGTGATGTTGGTGGTGATGGTGATGTTAATAATCATTATGATCGTGGAATCATATGGTGATGGTGGTGCTGCCGATAATGGTGATGATGGTGATGGTGATGATAATGATGATGATGATGATGGTGATAATGGTGACGGTGGTGATGTCGATGTCGGTGGTGATGTTGGCGGTGATGATGATGATGATGTTAATAATCATGATGATCGTGGAATCATATGGTGATGGTGGTGCTTGCGATAATGGTGATGCTGGCGATGGTGATCATAATGATGATGATGATGTTGATGATGATAATGATGGTGATATTGGTGACAGTGGTGATGTTGATGTCGGTGGTGATGTTGGTGGTGATGGTGATGTTAATACACATGGTGATCGTGGAATCATATGTTGATGATGGTGATGGTGATAATGATCGGGGTGATTAAGGTGATGATAATGATGAGGGTGATGGCGGTGATGATGGTGTTAGTGGTAATGGTGGTGACTGTGATGGTGGTAATGGCGATAATGGTGAATGGCGATGATGGTGATGGTGATGGTAATGATAATGGTAACGGTGATGGTGATGATTATGGTGATAATGATGGTGATAATGATGGTGATAATGATGATGATAATGACGTTGATGATGGTGATGATGATGATGGTGGTGATGTTGGTGGTGATGGTGATGTTAATAATCATGATGATCGTGGAATCATATGGTGATGGTGGTGCTGGCGATAATGCTGGTAAAATGGTGATAATGGTTATGGTGGTCACACAGATGACCAGAGAAGCGATGGTGATGATGATGATGATGGTGATGGTGGTCATGCTGATTGTGATAGTGGTTATGGCGATAATGATGATGATGGTGATCATAACGATGATGATGGTAATAATGATGGTGATAATGATTGTGATGATGGTGACGGTGGTGATGTTGATGTCGGTGGTGATGTTGGTGGTGATGGTGATGTTAATAATCATGAGGACCGTGGAATCTTATGGTGATGATGGTGATGGTGATTATGATGAGGGTGATGGCGGTGATAATGGTGATGATGACAAAGATTTGGATCATGATGCATATAATGATGGTTTTGGGATTATATGGTGATGATGATGTTGATGACAACAATGGTGGTGCTGGTGATCATGATGGTAAAAGTTTTATTATGGTTATGGTGAACAAACACATGACCAGAAGAACTATGGTGATAATGATGGTGATGGTACTGGTGGTGATGATGGTGATTGTGATAATGGTGATGGTGATGACGATGATGGTGAGGATGGTTATTATGATGATTATGGTGCTGGTGTTAGTGTTGATGGTGGTTGTGATGGTGATGATGGCGATCAATATGGTGTTGATGATTGTGATGGTGTTGATGATGGTGCCAATAATGATATTGATTGTGGTGGTGGCGATGATGATGGTTGTGATAATGTTGCTTGTGATGGTGATGGTGGTGATCATTATGATGATCGTGAAATCATATGGTGATGATGATGATGGTGATTGTGATTGTGGTAATGATGATGGTTATGATTATGATGGTGATGATGTTGATGGTGATGGGGGAAGTTGTACTTGTGTTGGTGGTGATGATGATGATGGTGATCAATATGGTGTTGATGATTGTGATGGTGTTGGTGATGGTTTTGATAGTGATATTGATGGTGGTGATGATGGTGGTAGTGATGGTGATGATCATGATGATCTTGGAATCCTATGGTCATGATGGAGATGGTGACGTTCATGATGGTGGTGGTGATGAATGTGATTGTGATGATGGTGGTTGTGATGGTGATGGCGATTGTCATGATGATGATCGTGAAATTTATATGGTGATGATGATAATGATCAATATGGTGTTGATGATGGTTTTGATAGTGATACTGATGGTGATGATGATGGTGGTGGTGGTTGTGATGCTGATGGTGATGATCATGATGATCGTGAAATCATATGGTGATGATGGAGATGGTGATGATTATTATGGTGGTGGTGGTGGTGAATGTGATTGTGATGATGGTGGTTGTGATGGTGATGGCGAATGTCATGATGATGATCGTGAAATCATATGGTGATGATGATGATGATCAATATGGTGTTGATGATGGTTGTGATAGTGATACTGATGGTGATGATGATGGTGGTGGTGGTTGTGATGATCATGATGATCGTGAAATCATATGGTGATGATGGAGATGGTGATGGGTATGATGGTGGTGCTGGAGCTGGTGCTGCTGGTGGTGGTGGTGATTGTGGTGATAATGACGGTGATGGTGATGATAATGATGATGATGGCGATGGCGTTGTTGATGATGATGATGATGATGATGATGATGATGATGATGATGATGATGATGATGGTTTCAATGATGGTGATGATGGTGATAATGATGATGATTATGATGTTGGTGGTTATGGTGATGTTAATAGTCATGATGATCGTGGAATCATATGATGATGGTGGTGCTTGCGATATTGGTGATGATGGTGATGGTGATCATAATGATGATTATGGTGATAATGATGGTGATAATGGTGGCGGCGGGTATGTTGATGTCGGTGGTGATGTTGGTGGCGATGGTGATGTCAATAATCATGATGATCGTGGAATCATATAGGATGGTGGTGCTGGCGATAATGGTGATGGTGATCATAATGATGATGATGGTGATAATGATGGTGATCATGGTGACGGTGGTGATGTTGATGTCGGTGGTGATTTCGGTGGTGATGGTGATGATAATAATCATGATGATCGTGGAATCATATGGTGATGATGGTAATGGTGATAATGATGAGGGTGATGGCAGTGATAATGGTGATGGTGGTGGTGGTGATTGTTATGGTGGTAATGGCGATGATGGTGAATGGCAATGATGGTGATGATGGTGATGGTGATGGTAATGGTAACGGTGATGATGTTGGTGATAATGATGGTGATAATGACGGTGATGATAATGATGGTGATGGCGTTGATGATGATGGTGTCAATGATGGTGAAGGTGGTGATGTTGATGTCGGTCGTGATGTTGGTGGTGGTGGTGATGGTGATGTTAATAATCATGATGATCGTGGAATCCTATGGTGATGATGGTGATGGTGATAATGATGAGGGTGATGGCGGTGATAATGGTGATGATGGTGATGGTGGTGGTGATTGTGATGGTGGTATATCGATGATGGTGAATGGCAATGATGGTGATGGTGGTGATGGTAATGGTAACGGTGATGATGATGGTGATAATGATGGTGATAATGACGGTGATGATAATGATGGCGATGGCAATGGCGTTGACGATGATGATGGTGTCAATGATGGTGAAGGTGGTGATGTTGATGTCGGTGGTGATGTTGGTGGTGATGGTGATGTTAATAATCATGATGATCGTGGAATCCTATGGTGATGATGGTGATGGTGATAATGATGAGGGTGATGGCGGTGATGATGGTGCTGGTGGTGGTTGTGGTGATTGTGATGGTGGTAATGGCGATAATGGTGAATGGCTATGATGGTGATTGTGATGGTAATGATAATAATAACGGTGATGGTGATAATGATGATGATAATGATGGTGATGATGGTGGTGATGGTGATTTTGGTGATATTGACGGTGATGGTGATGATAATGATGGTGATGGCGATTGCGATTGTGTTGATGATGGTGATGTTGTCAATGATGGTGATGATGGTGATGATGATGATGATGGTGATGTTGGTGGTGATGGTGATGTTAATCATGATGATCGTGGAATCATATGGTGATGGTGGTGATGGTGATTATGATGAGGGTGATGGCGGTGATAATGATGATGGTGACAAATATTTGGATCATGATGCATATAATGATGGTTTTTGGATCATATGGTGATCATGATGCTTATGACAACAATGGTGGTGCTGGTGAACATGATGGTAAAAGTTTTTATTATGGTTATGGTGAACAAACACATGACCAGAAGAGCTATGGTGATAATGATGGTGAGAGTACTGGTGGTGGTGATGGTGATTGTGATGATGGTGATAATGGTTATGGTGATGACGATGATGGTGAGGATGGTTATTATGATGATTTTGGTTCTGATGTTAATGTTGATGGTGGTTGTGGTAGTTGTGTTGGTGGTATTGGTGATGATGGTGATCAATATGGTGTTAATGATTACGATGGTGTTGATGATGGTGTCAATAGTGATATTGATTGTGGTGGTGGCGATGATGATGTTGGTTGTGATAGTGATGGTGGTGATCATGATGATGATCGTGAAATCATATGGTGATCATGATGGTGGTGGTGATTGTGATTGTGGTAATGATGATGATATTGATGGTGAGGATGGTTATGATTATGATGGTGATGATGTTAATGTTGATGGTGATGGAGGAGGTGTTATTTGTGTTGGTGGTGATGATGATGGTGATCAATATGGTGTTGATGATTGTGATGGTGTTGGTGATGGTTTTGATAGTGATATTGATGGTGGTGATGACGGTGGTGGTGGTTGTGATGGTGATGGTGATGATCATGATGATCGTGGAATCATATGGTGATGATGGAGATGGTGATGATCATGATGGTGGTGGTGGTGGTGAATGTGATTGTGATGATGCTGGTTGTGATGGTGATGGCGATTGTCATGATTATGATCGTGAAATCATATGGTGATGGATGGTGATGGTGATGGTGCTGGTGCTGGTGGTGGTGATGGTGGTGATGATGGTGATGATGGTGATGATGGTGATGATGGTGATGGTGATAATTACGATGGTTATCATGATGATGGAGATCATTATGGTAAATGTGGTGATGATGGTTATGGTGGTCACACAAATTACCAGATTAGCGACGATGATGATGATGGTGATAGTGACAATAGTGATGATAATGATGGTGATTAAGATGATGGTGGTTGTGATGGTAATGATGATGATGGTGATGGTGATGAATAATTTGATGATTTAGATGGTGGTGATGGTGGTGATGGTGATGGTGGTGATGGTGATGGTGGTGATGGTGGTGACTGTGATGGTGATAGTGGTGATAATGGTAGTGGTGATGGTGATGATGGTGATGTTGAATGGGGTCATTAAGATGATGATTATGGTAATCTCCCCATTCTCCAAGTATCACATGACATAACATAACAATCAAAGTAATGATATGAGGTGTCGAACAGAAATTAAAAGGGCATTTTGATAGTTATTAGTAAATTTTTAATTATCTCGCAAACATTTCTAGGCTGGTTATTACATGCGGTATATCACCGGAGAGTAATTAAATAAAGCGCACGTCGTTAATGACATAAATTGAATAAGAAGCTAAGCCATCGTGTAGCTGGTACACATTGTGTAGTAGGGAATGTAGATTAACAATGGCATGTCTTATTATATGATTTATTTTAAAGTTAATTCGAATCCAGCGTCTAATCACCAGCGAGTCTCTATTTTGTTCTCTTTGTTAGTCAAATATTCTGTTTCTTTAATCATCAGGTTTTTAGACTGTCTGCTGCCTCCTTCTACATCGATGCATGGTTTGTTCAACTTGATATCAAAGAACGTTAAAGGTACAATAAACGATAATTATTGATTGATTAGTTATTGATTGATGACTATCTCTTGTCTTCTTCTGTACAGATGGTTGTTTCCTTTCTTCTTGTTATTCCAGAACATTAAAGATACAGTTCATATCATGTTAAGCCCGGTCATAATAAGTTCATTTCTACTATTAACACATGTGAAGAAAAATATTTAACAAATGAGTAACAAAGCTGAAAAAGAGCTTTGGAACATTTAACATAAATCAGTTAAGTTTACTGTAATGTACTGAGCGTTCCGTACATTGACTTTCACACAGAAAAAATACAGAGATGTCAAAGGATTACAAACATCAATAAAGCATAGACCATGTACTGTACAATCAAATGGCTACTACATAGCATAACAGTGATGGGAGCTTGAATATGTTAACATAAACGAGATTTGTCGCTTTCTCTCTCTCTCTCTCTCTGGAATAAGGTTACAAGATGACGTGTTGGGAATGTTACTTAAATCGTTGTGGAAAGTTTAAACAGAACATGAACGTTGGGAGGGTTGGAGTGGAGGGGGGGGGGGTGCGTAGTGGGTTGGTGAGAGTGAGGATTAGATCACCCACGGCTGCACATGTTTAGAACAGTGAGATCTGACATGAACCTAGCTGGTGCCCTGAATCTGATGCATAAGTTCCCATTGAAGACGTTCTAGACTAAATACAATAGGAACACCTGCGGTGTGGTATTGAGACATAAAAAAAGGGGTACCACTGGTAGTGAACAAAGGTGAAAAGCGAACATAAATCAAGTAAAATGTAGCTTGCTCATGTTTTCATTAGGATATTCCACATCATAGCGCTGATCAATTTACCGATATCTGTCTATACAGGATCATAGATTTTATGCAACCTTCACGCTTTAAAGACAAATGCTCAGGTTGATATGATTGCTTTACAATCGTTAACTTGTTTTTTTTTTTGGTCATTTAATGAGCAATGTCATTAATGTCAGACAGAGATCTGACATATGAAGTTAGATTAAACACGACATTTCTGTTGTAATAACTTTAGATATCTGGAAAAAGAATTTTAATAAACATAAATTCAAAACTTCAATTCAAATTACTGGAAAACATACATTTACAGATATCTGCTATCTTAACTTCAATAACTGAATAAATAACACAAGTTAAATACAATAAAAAAGCTATTTGTACAATTGTAAAACTATAACAACTATAAATTGAGATAATAGACGTGAGATTTTGTACAATGCAAACTTTTGCACATTCAGTGACTGAGGGCGCTCTTACCCTTCAATATTCGAGACAGAGACAAAGACAGAGACAGATACATATATTTAAAATGTGTCACGACAAAATTACTCTTTAAATCATTTTGGAAATTGTGCAGGGAATTGGGGAGGTCGCGTTTTATCAGTTTTGAGTACATATTTTAAGTAATCTGTGTAAGGGGTGGTATAACTTACATTCCAAACGCAAAACATTGTACACAATTTATGTTTGCTTTATGATACAAACATATATCCAATTCATGTACATTAGAGGACAGATGATGAATATTTTCAAATATTTCTAACAGTCTTCTCAATTCTTGAATGATGGCAACTTGACCCTTCTACTTAAACATATTTTAGTGTTGGGATGCACCCAGACAGATAAAAGATATAGTTATGTGACACATATTTAGATTTGTAGAAACACACTGAGACAAACTGATTGCTCCCCTTGGTCTTTCTTCTTGTACGTTTCCTTAATCTTCAAGTAACCAGTCTTGTGTTCAGACGAAACTTAATGGACTCAGACAATCAAAGTAAAAGATCAAATTAGTTTCTCTGACCGGTCTGATAAGCATACTGTATGAATTTTTCAGTTTAAAGTGTTGCCTTCTGCATGAAAAATAAACGGGAATTCAACTGTTTACTGTGTATGCCTCAGTAGCTAAATCTATGGAAGTTTGATCTGATTTAAACATAGATTATAACATTGACTGCCGTTCTATCTTATATCATCGTGTTTGTTTGTTGATACTGATTACCTACCCTAATACTGCTTTGTTTTCATTTATATCTTAGTTTTCTGGTCTCCTTATGGATTAAGCGAAGGGTACTACATACTAAATATCCAGTCTGGTCGTTGGAAGCTAACATCTGGACGTTCTTTACTCTTCTCGGTAATAACCTTTCATGTGTCTATTTCAATAAGAACCCCTTGATGATTCAACTCACTAAAAGAAACAAACCAAATGGAAGTTTATTTTAAATCCATGCTGGTCATTCCAAAGGAAATTTGGAGCAGAATATTATTTTGCACCCACTAAACTATATAATGGCGGAAACATCTCAGATTTGTTTGTGCTCTGACATTTTAGTGACGCAGAAGTAACATCCAGCTAAAACATAATTGAACATGTTTACTAACTTCATAGTGTGTAATGTGATCGATTACAGGTATAAGGGGTTTTGGGGTATACGAACGTTTGGTCATAGATAACCAGTGCCGCTTTACTATGGTTTTGAAAGGAAGTAAACTTTGAAAAGGCGGTAAAAGAGGTGTTTGTTATCTGATGAAGATGATGTTGGTGATGATGGTGAAGGCGGTGGTGGTGATGATGGTGGTGGTTAAGATGATGATGATGATGATGGTGATGGTGATGGTGAAGATGATGATAAAGATGGTGATGGTGGTGGTGTTCATTGTGGTGGTGATGGTGATGCTGGTGGTGGTAATGCTGGTGGTGGTGATGCTGGTATAAATGGAGAAAACATCTCACATTTTTTGGGGCTCTGCAATTTTGGTGACGCAGAAGTAACATCAAGCTAATACATAATAAAACATAATAATTAACTTCACAGTGTGTTATGTGATCCGTGACAGGTACAAGGGGCTATGAAGTATACGAACGTGTGGTCATAGATAAACAATACCGCTTTACAATGCTTTTGAAAGGGCGGTAAAATATGTGATTGTATCTGATGATTATGATGTTTGTGATGGTGAAGGTGATGATGGTGATGCATGTGGTGATGGTGATGGTGGTAATGGTGATGATGGTGGTGATAGTGGTGGTGATGATGGTGATGATGATGGTGGTGATGGTTGTGATGGTGGTGGCGGTGATGGTGGTGATGATGGTGGTGAAGGTGAAGAAGATGGTGATGAAGATGGTGATAATGATGACGGTCGTGATGATTATGATGGTAATGATGATAATGATAATGATGGTGATGATTGTGATGAAGATAATGGAGATGATGATGGTGATGGTGATAGTGATGGTCACATAGATGAAGAGAATGGAGGTTATGATGGTGATGATGACGATGATGGTGTTGGTGATGGTGATGATGTTAAAAATCATGATGCTAATCATGATGATGATGGTTGGAACATATGGTGATGCTGGTGGTGATGATGATGATGATGGTGGTGGTGATAGTGGTGGTGATGATGATGATGATCATGGTGGTAAAGATGACGATAGTGATGGTGATGGTGATAATGATGGTGATGGTGATGATTGTGATGAACATGGTGATGAAGATGTTGATGATGACGACGGTCGTAATAATGATGATTGGGATGAAGATAATGGAGAGGGTGATGATGATGATGATGGCCACATAGATGTATAGAATGGAGGTTATGACGATGATGATGACGATGATGGTGTTGGTGATGGTGGTGATGGTGATGGTGGTGGCGATGGCGATGACGAATACGGTGACGGTGGTGTAGACGGTAACGGTGACTATTACGATGACGTTGGCGGTGGCAGTGGCCGTTTCTGTGGTAATCGTGGTGGTAGTGATTGTGGTGGTTATCGTCGCAGTGGTCGTGATGTT
>JAIPMN010132621.1:0-16021 GCA_020650975.1 Apostichopus californicus | reverse complement strand
TATGTGTGTGTATGTATTTATTCATTTATTCATTTATTTATATCTGCGATATAAGAAATGTAATGGCTTTTAGCATTGTGGGAACTGCTTTGGTTTTTCTTCGTAAACACGATATATGCATAATTCAAATTCATTTTTGTTACATATACACTGCTGTTGCAATTAAGGAATAACGTCATTGTAAGTATAATTTCCGCAATAACCATTTTTTCTCATAATCTCGGTATCGAACAATGTGTACGTAACATCAAACATAATTTAAGACGTAATTCCTCTTTCTTCTTTGTCAGGTTTTCAGACCAAACACTTCACAAAGGGCAGCCACAGCATCTTGATGGTCCTTAAATAAGTTATAAAAAGCCTGATGGCAATAAAGTGACGGAAGATACAAGTACAAGAAATTAACATAGAAACAATAAGTTTGAGATCGACAATAGTAGGCGGATACCTCAAAGGGTGACATAATAATTAAGATAATATATGCTACACGCTTAAATTTTGTTTGATCAATTGTTTATTCAACATTTCAAGATGAACGATTCATTGCTTAAGGAATTGTTTTTGTCAACATTGGCTACTACATCATGTATGCGAATTTTTACTGACTAACCTTTACGAAGTAAATGTTTAACACATGGACATTTAACTTCACAAAACTTGAAAAATCAGGGGTTATACAAATATTGAGATTGTTGTTGCAGATTTGAGTGGGCAAACGTTCTTGATGTGGCATTGTGGCAGTCTGAAATAACCAGAACGCAAACCAAAAGGCTGTGTGATTCGTTTTAGCATTTTCTGTGTTTGCAAGACATGTTTTTAAGACATTTAGCTAGATTAAATTGAACTGACCCTTGATCCCTGCAAAATGTAGAGCGCTCACGGTACTCACAAAGTTGGTATTACAACAATTACATTTGTGAGGAATGTGTATAAATTGAAAGTGTTTTAGACATTGAACATCTATTGACCTCGAATGACATTTGACATAAAATACAAACGCCATTTTACTTTTTACGGCTATTGCAAAGTACAGCTATTAATGACATCCAAGTTTCAATTTTGGAAGTTGTTGTTTTTACAAAGATTTTGAAACTTAAAGTTCTATTGACTTAAATGGGCACGACCTTAACAAACCAAGCCAGGGACCTTGAATTTGATAAGGTGGGTGCACGAACAAGTCATGAAGTACATCTGAGCTGATTATTTTGAGATAATAAGTATACAAAGTTATCAGATATTGACCGATGATGACCGCGAATGAAACTGTAATTCCACAACATGCGGTTTGTTGATTGTATTTATATAGGTACATCTACATACAAGGTCAGAATCTTATGTAGGCGTTACTTTTGCATTTATTGTATTGATATGTTTTCCAACTCTGACCGCTGTTGAACTTGAATAACCTTTGTAGCCGAATAACAATCAATAGGGATCCCAGCGTTTCCACAGAAGATACTAATATCGGTCTTAGTGCGCTTGATTTGCACTGTTTACCAATCTCCATATGACAAATCTCTGTCTAAGTGTTAGTGTGAAAATATGCTACAAAAATTGTCTTTTAATTGTAAACGAAGTTGTATATAGCAGGTCTATAATGATGAACGTGCAGAAGTAATCCCAGGTATAAATACATTTCGAAGAGTTGGATACAATTTTTATGACTCTCAAGCTTAAACTCAGTTTAGCTGACATAAACTAAAATACGTTTAAATGACGACTGGTTGACGATGAGACGTGTGTATTATAGCCAAACAGTGAAACAAATGTCGTTGCTAAAATGATGTAGTTGGTAATAATTTGCAAATTTGCATAATGAGTTGTAAATATATACACTAGGTTAACCATTTCCACGGTCAATAAGTAGCTACCGATCAGCCATAGGCAATTGCAGTGATTACGTCATCTATTTCTCGCGTGGTATACTGATAGCTATTACCTATCGGCTGGATGTCAACGTGTCGAAGCTACGTAGGCTGTGCTACCATGTTAGCTCATGTACCATCGGCCTGTTGGTGTATAGAGGTCACGGGTACGCTTCCCCGTCAACTGTTTGTTTTCCTTTTCTTGTTTTATTCGCGTAGAAAATATTTCGATTTGCACGATTGCTGTATATGCAGCATTTGAATCTGATGTGTACTAACTTCTACATAGGTATTATTTGTTTTCATGTTTTCACAGTCAATAAATATATATTACCGACATTCTAAAGGAAATTGCAGTGATTACGTCATATTTTCCTCGTGACGAAGCTATCTAGTTGCCTTGAGCAGGTGCATTACGTGTAGATGATGTCTCGAAGCTACGTTTTAGGGGAAATTGCCCTTGTTGCGTCGCACTTTAATTCATTTAAGCCCAAGGAGGCTCGAGTGAGCATTATTAGGTGCAGATTGCGTCTACAAGGGAAGACTAAGACGCTGTTCTCGGGGATGATTTGAAAATTTGTATAATGAATTGTAAATAGATAGCATACAGTAACCATTTCCACGTTCAATAAAAAAAACTACCGACCGTCTATAGGCACTTGCAGTGATAACGTCATCTATTCCTCGTGTCGAAGCTATCTAATGACCGAAAGCACGTGCATTACGTGTATATGATGTCTCGAAGCTACGTGTTAGTGGTAAATTCCCCAGTCGCGTCGTACTTTTGTTCCTTCAAGCCCAAACAGGCTCGAATCAGCATTATTACGTGTCGATTGCGTATATAATGGATGACTTAGACGATGTTTTCGGGGATAATTAGTATAATATATGTATAAATAAATAAATAAATATGTATAATGAGTTGTAAATAGATACGCTAGGGAAACCATTTCCACGGTCAATAATTAGCTCTTTCCAATCGGCTATTTGCAATTGCTGTGATTACGTCATATATTTCTCGTGTGGTACACCGATAGCTATTACCTATTAGGTAATACGCATGTACTTTACCTTGAAGTGTCCGTCGTAGATCAATTAAAAAGATTCTCAGTTAAGTCACAGACTGCTGCTTGTTATGATTTGCGGAACTAGTTAGGATCGAAACGAAAACGCAGCTCTGCAAAACGAAAGCCAACGATTAGAGTCGATCCGCTTTCAACATGTTAAGGTTACCTTGCTTGCAAGTGGAATTCGATTCAAGCTTTAATTTTGCAGAGTTTGTGCTACAAACTTTCAGACTACCACCACTAGTTACCAGGAATAAAAATATGACATATATTTATGACTTTATTCCACTGGCTAAGTAATTAAGTAACAAGGTTTAATTGAGAATACAAGTGTTGTGTGTGTAATTTTTACGTTTTAATTATGTAGTCATATGGGTATTATAATTAATGATGTAGTTTCTTAGGAGAATTACTTAGAACAAGTATGCCATATATTTTCATTTAAGCTTAGCTTAATACTAGCAGTGTGTATTTAACATAATGGTTGATTTTACTTAGAGCTGTTTGAAATACATATGCAAAAGTCAAAGTGTGCGTCAATTTTTCCCAAATGCTTTTGAATAATCATACAAAACCGATGCAGATCAATATCACTACAATCTCCTAACATTCCCCTCCAAAATCAAAAATGTATTTAATTTGAACGAAACCTAAATAATAATAATATTAAACATTTAGCGCTTTACATAACGAATATCTCAAAGCGCTTTACTAAGAATGCAAAGAAAAACCACTACAAATTAAAGTACTTAGCAAAGAGGAAAGTTTTGAGATGAGACTTGAAGTTTGAAAATAATCAAGTCCACGAAGAGACTGTAGTAAGATATTCCACAAACGTGGCGCGCAAACACGGAACGCCCTATTGCCGTAGAACTAAGTATTTCAATAAGTTGATGGGGACTATATGCATTTGAGTGAAGGGTGCGCCCACTACTGCGTATGGTCAGTAACTATGCCAGATAAGCCTGTACCATTCAAGTAAGATGTTGAAAATAAGACTTATAATTTTATATTCATTCCGCTGCTGGATTGGAAGCAAGACAGGGGTAATGTGAGTTTTTGGTTAAGTTACACGGCGAGCAGCGGAGTTTTGCAGAAGTTGAAGTTTTTGAATTTGATGCTAAGGAAGGCCAAAAAGCAAACGGTTGCAATTATGCAATCGAGAGGTGACGCAGGCAAGAATTAATTCAATGGAGGAAATTCGATCAAGGATATTTCGAATTTTGGCAATATTTTAATATTAATTTAATTTTAGGTTTACAGTCTTGTTCAGGGCCAAGGCCCTCTCACACGACTTTACAACTTAACCCTGGTCATTGGTAACTTGTCACACCTACACACCAAAGTGTGCACAATTCAATCAATCTCTCCTGGGGCACCACAGTGCACCACAACCACGTGTTCCCCGGGGACTTTCCATAGGGTGCTGCCACAAACCGGCGCAAACAACTATATTTACAAGTTATCTCGCAAGTCCCCATTTATACACCTGGGTGAAGAGAGGCAATGGAGATAAAGCGCCTTGCCCAAGGACACAACGCAATGATCTGGCCAGGGCTCGAACCTGTAATCCTTAAATCACAAGTCCACTGCCTTAACCACTTGACCACAACGCCCTCACAATATTCATTCAGACTTAGAATAGGTCCCATGTGAGTGGTTGCTAAAGTGATGAAGGTATCAAAATAAATCAGTGGTTGTTCGTTGGAGTCCTCACGCAAGTTACCTCGGTTGCTAGGTGGATCTGCATCTGGTAATTGGGTGAATTCTGGTCGGAGCGTACTATGTAACCACCGTTTACCCAGGGACGTAGCTAAGGCCTGGTGATTGGGGGTGGGGTGTAATGGCTGAAAATCCAACTGGATGGGTTTTGAGCCAGAAAATTCCAACTGCTGCTTTGTACCCCACCACCCTCGCGCTACTCGTCAACGATACGGTCAGTGTCAGTCAGACACCCAATCTTTCGCGACTGTACTTTTGTTCCGAACTTACGATACATGTGTACCCACTGGCACTCATTTCACAAACTTGTTAGCCCCCCACCCCAACCAAATATTTTTTTGTGAAAATTCGGGCAATATGCTGATAACTTTTTGGGCACCTACTGAAAGAAAGATAATTTGCAATTTGTTTTCAGTGGTTTAACTTATGTTATTATTACCATTAATATTGTAACGACTTCCCCAATAATTCTAACCAATATGGGAGGGTGATAAGACGGAAAATGATTGTACGTTATTGGCATGCGATGTAAAAACCGATGCATGACTATAGGATATGTAAATTAACAAGTGGAACGCGAAAAATTTAGTTTTATTTTTCGGGCAAGTCGTTACAACCCCCCCCCCCCCCACAGATCAAATTGGGCTCCTACGCCTATGACGGTAGTTCTATTAGGCCTTTTTGTTTTGGAGTATTCAAAATCATACGAAGTTTTGTACGGTGGAGTATAAGAATCGCAAGATACAATTTCTCAAAGTGGCAAGGAAATCGTGGTAAATATGACATATTAAAGGTCAATTTTTAGGTCATGCCTAATCACAGGAATAAATGAATATGCCTAGATAAGCTAGAGTGCAACAGTCGGAAATTCCGACTGTCGGGTGAGACACCCCCCCCCCCCACCTCTAGCGACGTCCCTGCGTGTACCCAGTGTTCTCACTGTGGAGTAAAATCCGATATCACTCAACAACAAGGTAACATGGGATGCGCTGCCCCGAAATATGCTCCCTATTTCATTTCCCCAATATTAGGGAACGGGCACCGTCTTTGAAACACCATCTACAACTAAGCAACAACTATGTACAGGCTTTGGATCTAGCTATGAAGTGCTGTCGCTTATGATAATGACGGAGCGCACTAGTTTATTACTGGAATCGCCCGAAGATGCGACGTCTGTAATCCGAGGAATCAACGAACTTCTCTGCTAACTCCTCAGGCTTCAACTGGGCTAGATGTTCGCGGTGAATATGGCACACCATCACATGGTTCAGCCTATGTTGAGTCATGGTGCTCCGTAGCCATGTCTTCAAATGCCTCAAATCATTAAATGATCTCTCGGCTCCCGTCGAACTGGCGGAGGAGACGAGGAGCAACCGCAAGAGAGCTTCGACTTCACCAAACATAGCCCGTACCGCTGGATTCATCGACTTGAATATTTGTCTATACCCTTCAACCGACGACGACTAGAACTGGCCTCGTAAGAAAGGCAGACTAGGCTTAAGATTGTCGGAGAGCTCAGGGTACCAACTCACGAGATGTGGGTGGAATTCTCCATTCAGCAACATTGAGTGATATTCGATGATATGAATCCTGAGATGTGTAAGCCCTAACCAAATAGAGCTACGACACTACTCTTTCTCCAAATGTGTGTGTGGGGGGGGGGGGGGACATTTGATATTGTGTCCCCCACCCATCGAAATGTGGGGGGACGTGTCCCCCCGTCCCCCCCCCCCTCCTGGATTGACGCCCATGTACTAAACAGTATACATGAATAAACCATGCAATACACAATTGGTAATTCGAACCACTTGGGGTTGTATCTTAATCGTGCATGGAGATGAAACTAGTTAACACATTGGTTTAAGCTAATCTCAAACCACAATCTCCCTATCCAACCGAATAGTACATGTATAATAGCCTGACAAGTTTGCAAAGTTGAAAAGATATCGACAGTAACATAATTTTGTTATGTCGCTAATAACAATGTACTGTGCTGTACACCGGTGTTGAAGGACCCAACGGGTTTAGGTTGCGACTCAGGCTAAGGGTCGGTCATTCAGAATTCGAGAATTCAGAACACGACTAACACACGTCCTATAAAATTCACCCTGATGTTCGCCCTCTATTCCCATTTCCTCTAAGAGCAATGACACAAGTAAAGTCACTTTGCTAATATGACAAACATATTTGTTCTTATCTGTAAAAACTGTTTGCTGAACTTAGTAAATTAGATCTTCACTAAAGATTTTATAACCGTTGTATCTGTACTATTATTAGGGAAGCAAGAAGGGTCAACACTCCAAAGGTTCCCCACTGATAATAGATAAAAACTAATTAGCCGCTCATTCAATTCTTAATAGTATAACGTAATGCATATCCACACAAGTTGACAGAAACTTCAATACTCCTGCCAACTGGCCACCCAGCACTCTGTCCTCTCCTTCCATAGTATAGGGTATTAGAATCGCTCATTCGATTGGAAAGGAGTCGAATGATCCGCCATTCAATATTATGTTATAGCTATTAACTTAACTATATAACATGTGACTCATGCAAGGTGTCTGCTTAGTTTGTCATCATTTCATTTCATTGTTCTTTTATGTAGAGGCCAAGAAATCATATTATTAACTTTAGTTGTGTTCAGTTTCAATCATAACTGTTTTTCTACAGCTCAGGATTAAAAAAACGCTGACAACCCATCCACACCGGCTTGTTTAAATAAAATGTATTTGTTTATGTTGGTCTATGCATTTCTTTGTTATTGTTTTGACCATCAAGTGTAAGATTGCATGCGATATATTAAACCATGACTTGCACTAGCATGAGTAGCTGGTAAAAGCTAGGTTTTCTTGATTGACAAACTGTATGCATTATTTAACGACAATGTTTCCTGCAAGGTTAAATGTAGTCCTTATATCAAGCTTCTTTGTTTCAAATTTCTTTGGTGTTCGAACAATGACTTTTATCTATGCCGGTAGCAAAGATTTTACAGATGACGTATTAGCCTATACAATTTAGTTACATAAGGTGTATAATACCGGTAGTAATACGGGCTGAGGATAATATAATACCAGCATAATGTTCGTTATACACAATGTATATTATAATTATGTAACTGGGTGCTTTACTGATTCGTAACGTTCTCTATGAAACCAATGGTTAGTAGATTGTACTGCAGCAATGACCCTAAAACTATACCAAAGACCCCATTTACAGACAACTTCTAAACCCCCGCCCTTGTCTGTACTCAAATTTGACTATAAAAGCCATGTTAACAGTACCGATGAACATTTAGCCTGCTGCTGACTCGTGATTTGTTTAGCCAAATCCTTATTAGTGCACTGTATTTTGGCAAATTTATTGTTCAGAACTCACCTTGTTTTACATCTAACTTATATTTTGGTATTTTACAATATAAGTCCGATTACGCTACATAACGTGGATATTTTATGTGTTAGACATTGATAAAACAACTAAATATTCTACTCTTGAAGCTTTCTAGTGGAATGTACACACAGCCAGTGCACGTAAAATGTACACACAGTCAGTACAGTCACATAGTTAAGTTACTGTAACTTGTACACTTGTAATAGAAGGAAATACTGCAAGGGTGATCTTTCGATATTTTACTAATCACAATAGAAAGATACAGCCCAATCTTCATATATATGTTTGGTGTTAAATTAATAACGGCAACTAAGTATCGGATGTATTTTTCAATTGTTAGCTATTAAAATGGACCTTAATTCTTCATTACAGGTAAATACAAACTTGTATATGCTACTATCCGGATAGCTTTAAAACACTAGATGCAGTTAGGTAAAAGTGAAACCGCCGAGGTGACCAATGATTTGTCCATGCTACTCGATTTTATAAATGATTGTTTGGTAAAGGATATTAAAGATGTTCCTGTTTTGCACGAACGTTACACTAATCCGACAAAAGGGCTCAATTTTCCAGGTAGTTAAACAGTTTCTCCCGGAATTACAAATTCAATATCGGGAATTAAGTAAATAAAATATCCAGGTTTTGGAAGTTCAATTCCAAAAGCAAATAGCATAATCTGGGCTACGGTTCCTTCGAATCTAACAACATGGTATTGTTAATTGTAATTTGTGAGAGAACTTTTGCTCTCTTTAGCTAATATTTTACTTTGTTGAAAATTCTCTTTTTATTACTGAAAGAATGAGAAATTACTATGAAAATATAAACTTATCACTTCGTATTGAACTTTAAGAATTGTCGAGAATAAAAAACTTTCGCGATACTAGTACTAGTAAGCTTCTACTAGTAAACTATTATAAACTAGGCCCAAACAGCACAGATTCTCGGCTAGCATTATCCGTGTACGTATACGTTGTTTACATTACGGGGAGCTCCAATAGACTTGCGTGACCTGCGAGGTCATCTCTGATGGGTGATATACGGTGCAGAATTACCCAATCCAAGTATACATAACGAAGATAAAGGAGGATCAAGTTAGCTAGTCCAGGCGGGGAGGAAAAATTTTTCATACTGTGTATCTAATATATTTGGACACGACTGCTTACTCATGTATGGTCGGGACGTGTGCCGCATTATCGTAGCGCAGGAAAATACGGCATGGTTTTTTACGCACTTATTACAACTAATCTAACCAGATACCTGCGAAACAATGTCTCATTAATTTTACCACTTCTTTGAAGGGTCCATTTCATTAAATGGTATACGACTTGGTCGTTCAAAAGTACACTTATCAATGAAGGACGCAGGAAAATATATACATAAGTGTTTGGGCTGCAGTTTCATTCTTTAGTGTTAATTTTTATTGTCCACTTGAACTGATTAAAATAACACTTCCATTCTTTGAACTGTGTGTTACAATATATGGTAATACATCTATTAGTTTCACATTCAAGTTACATTTATTACCGCATAGATCTTAACCTGTTAACCTTGCGCAAAAGATATCCTTGTTCCGATGAAATGGGGACTTTTTTTCTCTATATTCTGATTATTTTTTACTAGCAATAGATAGTCTTCTTTCAATCTACAGCTACTACTGGTGAAAACCATTCACCATTTCGTCAATGGATATGGGGTGTATAGCAATGTCAATACCAACTATCATTTCTGAGAGCGGCTTCAATGCAACAAAGATGGCATCTTGTCTAATTACTAGTGCATTCTGTATCGACTGGAGATGAGACGGTTCTGTTAAGCTAATTCCCGGAAGCTGCGACATAAGCAATACATGCCAGAAAGAGGGTTAATTCAAAGATTCCATTGAATGTATCTCAGAGCCCTTGAATCAAAACCCCGGCAAGCTGCTGTGTGTTTAGATGTTTCTTGTTATCACTTAGCCGATACATAGTAACAAATTCAGGCCAGAGAAATGTAATCTCTCTGGGAGGTAATTCAAAGCTCCATGGGGTCCAAGTGGCGAAGCTTTAGCATTTGGTGATTTTTCGTATTGACGTGAATGCACAAACATTTTAGGAAAAGGAAGATATATAGAATATAATTCAACCCTTGCTGGTAACCATGGGTAGCTCAGCCGCATAGCTTGCATATAATATGTGCCCGTGAAGCAACTTACATGCGCAGTAGTATGTTTCCGGAAGAAATCCAACTTCAGCGGAATGTATTTCACAGGCTCGGTAGGATATCATATTGTTAGCCTCATATTATGTAAATATGGGAATGAAGACAAAAGTTACAAACCTAGAGAACCATGTTTTGTCTTTGTTCTCTCTGTATTGTTACTCAAGGTTTACGTTCATTGGTAGATGATCACTGATATCAACCTCCAATTTTAATAACGACTGGCTGTTGATTTGAGACCGACGTTTGATGAAATACTCACAACTAGGACGCTGACTGTCTCATATAGACTTTTGGAACACGACAGTAGGCAGTGATTCAGTGGACAGAACGACAGCAAAGGGATGCGAGGGAGAGGAAAGGAAAACTATTATCTGTATCCTAAGGTATTTATTCACTGTCCTCCAAATTAACGACCTGTCCTATCCTAGTAGAGCTAGTACGGTTGACTTTTAAAACAAACCATTAGTATCTCGTCACACTTAGTGAAGATGACGTCAAATGCTTAAAGTTTACACATTTATTTGTCAAACCGGTCAAACGGGTATTATAATTAGACGTATGTGAGAATACAATAGAAGGAGAAGCTCAATAGAAGCTCATATGAGGGGATATCCTCCATTACATAAAATAAATACACGACAAAAAAGACAATAACAAGAAGAAAACAGAGAAGATGAGTACATTTGTCTGTAATTGGTGTGTATTTTATTAATTAGTTTTAAGGTGCTTTTTCAAAGGAACATACTGATTTATGACAATGTAAGAGACTAATAATTAAACTACATTGGTATCGCGGAAGTCGTACTACGGTAGGTAAGACCATAAGAGGTTAAAAAAAAATATGTAAGTAGGAATGAGTTAAATGAAGCGTGCTACACGTCCTTTCTAAAAAGCTTAATTAAAAGAATGTACATACACATTCAGTTACATCTTGACAGCGGCTAAAATGAAAACAAATGAAGGAACAGATGCAATCATGGCATCGCCAGCTAACAGAATAAAGAGAAGATGATCACTGGGATGGTAAAGAACATTATGAAAGTTAATAAAAAGATGGGATCCGAGAGAGACATTTTAAATACAGTTAGATTTCTAGGGAGATATCTATTAAATCAATGAAACATTTAATTTCGAACACTATGGTACAGAAGGTCATTGTTGATTGAGAACCAATCGAATGGTCTTTGGAAATCAAGAAAAGTAGCGGCGAAATGTGTTTTTGGTCGAATGAATCTGGGATTAGATCTTGCTCTTAGCGAGTAAAACATAAATGGGGGAGGGATAAAAAAAAATTTATGGAGTTCATATCAAAGCCATGGTAAAGGGGCTGGTGTCCAGAGGCAAAGCCACCAGAATTTGTTAGATTTTTCGATTTTTGGGAACCCTTCGAAGCCACCTACATATCTTGGTAATGCTGAATGATGTAATGTAGGCCTAGTTCACTGAGGCCAGATATACATTGTATATATTTTTCAAACCACATTTTACTTGAATATCTCTCTGGAACAGGTTTTCCTACATCGAACATATCTGTCAACTACGTTCTCCACGTGACTTTAGATTGTAACTTATTTCATGACACTCAACGTTGAAGGACAAACTATAATGTATTAAAAGAGTTTATGGCATAGTTCCATTGTCTCGGTTAAATGCGTGCTATCCACTTGAACTGATTACAATTGGACTTTCATTATTTGAAGAGCGTTTTAACTTGCGTATGATATATCATAAATGTAACATCTGTTTCACTTTCAGTATTATACTACTGTTAAGAACTTGCTATCTTTTGTGTGCTTCTATTTACATATTTAGCAGAGATCTTACTGGCGAAATGATAAGCTACAAAATATCGTCAAATAAACAAGGATCGAGTGTCCCTTATCCAAGGCAAAATATTATTGGTGGAAGCATGGCTTATGAATATAAGAACAGGTTTCTCAATACTTGCACTAACATAGGACACATATACAAAATGTATGTAGCCATCTTTACAAACCTCTCATTATTTGTCACTTGAAAGATGACTAAGAGCACATAATTTGGCTTATACGTTGACATCAAGGCGTTGGTTTTATTTAGAAACGTCAGCTCCTAAGAAGTGTTGTTTGCATAAAACTAAGAACAGTTTACTTCCTGGAGTCATTATATAACAATATTTAAACAATGATCAGATATAGCGTCTGGAATGAAGAACGCAGTCATTCAAATTTAAATGTAAAAGGAAACATATTCAACTTACTTTTTGCAACTATATGAATATAACTTTATAGTTCTAAACAAAACACATTGCACCAAACAAGCAATTATAACCTTCCAACTTCGTTAACATTTGAACATCTTAAATATGGTAACATGTTAGCTTGTATTCATAAAAGAGATACCCGGTGACTTTCTCAATAAGGGAAGCAGAATTATCATATGTCGTTTTCCAGACCAATCTTTGGCTTTTAGGATGACTGCAAATGCTAGTCAGGGAAGATTTCAAAACCGAACGGACAGTAAAATTGAGATGTAATCAGGGTGGGGGTGGGAGGAGGGGGGGGGGGGGTGGTAGGCGGTCGACGACGTAAATTTATTGCAAAAAATTGTAGTGTACAAAATACGATCCAAATGAATTTGATGTTTTCACGCGATTAGTTGTTACTTCCATGTTATAAATGTAAAGTTAATATTTCTCAGTGATGACGGTTTCGGTCCTGTATTTGCTAATGTAATCAGGTAGTGACGTTTAATGTAGTACCGTGGTTGGGCTAACGTGTTCATTATGTTAGAACTGTGGACGTAACGGATCAAACGACAGTAACAGTTCTCTCAGTTCGGTAATGTTTTAATACTATCCATTTTTTACATGGTACGTTCTTGTTGTACAATCTTGATAATTCCTAACCCAATTCGAATATGAAGGTCATTTTTGTCAATTATAATGATTTCCATGATTTTAATAATTGCGTTAACTGGGAAGGTTCACGTATGATAACATTAAACAGGAATATCATGTCAATATAAACAGTCAAATTAATGAATTTCTATGGAACCGAATAGTCTTATCAAAGATATACCAAAACTAACGTAAGGAAAATGTATGTATTATGCTATGAATAATTTACCTAAAGTCAAACTTTACTTCATAGATATCTCGTGATGTTATTTATAATCGTTGGTTTACACAGCTCGCCCACAAAGTAAACATATTTTATTATCTATATCACAGACATGTTTGACATGTATGCAGAAAAGTCAACACTATACCAGGCTTTATAATCTACAATCCAAAGTTCAAGTATTGATAAGCCGCACAAGGAAATACTATTTACCGAAAACTGCACGTACGATAGTTTGCTTGCAAGACGACATAACATCTTTGTTCATCGTCGGTTTCAGACAGAACGCAACGTTGTTGGTAAGTCATCCTAACCTTAATCAATTAAAATATCTGCTGTTGTGGCGTAATCGAAATTCATTAGCTACTCAGTATGTTTTAAATGTAATGTTCGAGTGAATCGTGGAAAATATATATGTCCAGTGGTAAATGCAATGGAAATTGTACACATTAATTCGTAATTGTCAACGATAATTTGTAACATTGATCGTTGCTGAAAGTAAAGTGAACAATATAAATACCTATAGCGGTAATGTTTTATTGTTGTTGATAAATTATGTAATTTAGTTACATGTTTGGCCTTATGGCGTTTAAGTGTTACAAATAATCTTCTATTAATTTGCAAACACAGTGCAATGTTCTGGTTATCCTTCTGTGCATAGTGAGGTAGTAGCATCACCGTGCGTCATAAAACCGTATCTTATAGATTATACTAGTCTTATCTTTTTCAATTGGCGTTCCAATGATTAATTGCTACTTGAAGTACTCTTTTTATTTGAACTTTGATATTTCATAAAATGCTTGTTTCACTTTCGGTTTGCCATTAAGTTATACGTGTAAGCAGTCAGACAATCATTAACGTATGACTGCCACGTCAAATAATGACGTAAGCAAATTACAATTATAAAACGAGTAGATCAGGCGTATTTCCGACTGTGGACAATAAATTCAATTCAATTCAAATATTGACAAAGTGTCCTAGACACATTTATTTACAGAAATCTAACAAAATCAACTCTCCTACATATCAAAAAATCCTTCTTTCTTAGACCTTGGCATTGTAAAGAGTATTCTATTGTATAAGTAGCAAGGTTGTCTCGTATTGTAGTTAAATACTTTAAACTATATTCTTTTAAGCTACTTGAGAGGTTGCTCTGTATTGAATCTATGACGAATGTCGTTTTGTCTAAGAAATCGCACATTGCTGATAATTAACCTCAATATTGAGAGAACATAATCTCTTATTTCTCTGTTTCATTCCAAAGAGGGATTTTCTATTGTGACATCATTTAGTAATACTTAGAAACAACCCCTATTGTGTGCACACTTTGACTGATACCGGTTGTGTCGTTGCACCTATGACCTTCATATAATGATACTATTGATGGATACAGTTAATAAACCGAAAACTAAAATGTCTACTGTAGTACAGATACCTTCCATCGATTGACTGATATATATAGATATTAACCATCATAGCATCAGTATAAAGCAAATAGCGTCTTACAAATTCCTTGAAGTGTGGGTATGATTGTGCAAACAGTGACCAAGATATTGTTTTTCACGCTACTGAAACAAAATTAGCCTCGTTATATGTGTATGTTATGCTGGTCTCTCTGATTATTCCGGAAGGTAGCTATTAACGGTAAATATTTCAATCCCAGGTATGTTTTTACCGAAGAAGATTTTATGAGCAATTTGAAACTTAAAACGATGAACTCAGGCTTCATCGATATATAAACACCATTTACTGATTTAACGATCGACATAGAATCACTCCGGGATTTCTGAGTAATCACAGTCTTGACATTTCTGAAAGAAAAAGGAAGTAATACAATGCGTCATTTACAAGGAAGAAGTAACAAACTGCAACATTGATAAAATGGAGCAAATATATATAGTTATATTCCTTGAAATAAACACAATTACAGTTTAATTAAAATTCGATGGTTCTTAGTTTTACATCTGCAAAGTTTGTTAAATTTTAGTGGGTATGTTACTTTTCAAAATGATTGGATATTTTAAGAATCGGAAGTATTAAAACAATTTTCAGGGCACTTTGTGTATGAGATCCCTGCATATATAAAGTTTTCCTACCTCATGCATCTTTTCATATTCGGATCGAATAGATTGCAATATATCACTGCACGAAGGTCGCATTGTGTGGTCCTTTTGCCAACAAGACACCATAACTTGAAACCTGATAATGGTTGAGAAATGGAAATCTAGTACGATTGGACTGACACCTAAAAATGTATTACAGCAAAACGTCAGAGATGATTGTTAATTGTGATTAACTTCGGGCTCACAAAATGAGGATTTAAGCAATTAAACTTAAGGCATGTGATTTCCTAAATGGAATTAAATGAGCTATATTGTTTGATTTTAATTATCTCCATTAACTTCTTGTATTCTTACCACCAGCATTCTACATGATTTAAAATGTCCAAATTTAGGTCATATTAATAAGTCAAGCAAACATACAAACTGGCACAAAAAAAGTAAAATTTAGAGCTGAGTGCTAAGAATCAATATATTGGACCTCTGAGAAGCAGTCGGGCACAGAGAACTACAGTCATCTAACCAATCATAGTGTATTACGTAATACTAAATCTTCGCAAAAAGATGTCATCTTGAATTGCTGAAAAGTGTTTCATAATTCTAAGGTAGAATACATTGTT
>JAIPMN010132518.1:0-22864 GCA_020650975.1 Apostichopus californicus | reverse complement strand
ACCAGTTGAGCAACACGGACAAAAGGCAAATCACCGTCCTGGCCTGTATGAACGCTACAGGGTTTTTCTTGGAGCCTATGTTAATCTTCCCGAACAGCCGCTTCTGTTAAGACCCCCTGTAATGTGCTCCAGAGGAATGGTGCGTAGGACAATCCTCGAACTGCTGGATTAACACAGAAGTTTTTTATGAATGGATTGCCAATTTGTTTTGACCGAACGTTAAGAGAGAGGACATCACCTTCCCTATCATCCTGCTAGTTGAAGGGCATAGCTCTCACACCACCCTCGAGACTACAAACTTCTGTGCTGAAAACAAATCATCCTGTATTGCCTGCCAGCCCATTCATTGCATGTACTTCAGCCGTGCGATCTGAGTCTCTTCAGAAGCATAATAACTGTAATAACTCAAGCATTCCACATTGCCACATTCTATGTTTATTTGAGTCTTATATGGGACGAGAGGAATTCCCCTTTATTATCTTTTGCCGTGAGTGCTATTGTAAAAGTCAGTTCATATTCATTATTCATTAGAATTGAACAATTTTATTCACTTTAAAATTTCTATTCCAGTATCCTATATACATTTGTAATGTTCTTGCCAAATAAAAATGTAGGAAATAATAGATTTCCTTTAAAAAAAATCTGACAGAGGCGGGCGGGGGAGGGGGAAGCCCCTACAGGGGGGCAAAAGTTTATATATAATTGTTTATATATCTTTATGTAGGGAAATCTATCTATATAGAGGGTGAAGCACACAAAAACATTTTTGTATATTTTTTAGAGGGGTCCCCAACATATTTTTTAATTGAAAAATCGTGCGGAATTTCTAAATTTTCCAACTAGGACTATTCGTATATTCCTGTGAATAACCTCAGTATTTGCAAGTTTCAGTTAATTGACCGAAAATCATCCACGTTTCACTTGTCAACTTTAACAAATTGTATCTTGCGATTCTTATACTCCACCGTACAAAACTTGGTACAGTATGATCATTTTGAAGATAGAATTACACTGTTTGCCAGCTTCAATTCTGCGTTTTGTGTACTATTTTTGTTTTTGGGTGGGTCGACCATGTTCGCTAGCTTATAATGAGTTCTACATATACAAAGTCAATGCAAACCGTTCCGGGAACACCCCTACTCTTTGATCCCTCCCCCAGGACAGCATCACAAATAACCCTAAACCTCCTGCTGCCAAAAAAATCTGGATCCGCCCCTGTATTTTTTTGTAGTTCAAGCGAATAACTTATAAAGTTATAATTAGTTGTGTGACAGCTACGAGTAAGTTTGTGAAGGGAGGGTAATGGGCACAAATTTATCAACAAAACCACAAACGTACCGACCATAGGCGTACGAGGTGGGGGTGTCTGCCCCCCCAAAATTCTGAAGACCTAAGATACGGGCAAAAAATCTGCAAATTAGGCCAAATGATAGCACCATTTTTCATATAATCCCCCATATATAAACCAAAATTTTCAAAGTGGAGGTTCTGCCCCCTCCCCCAACCTTGCGGCAAGTAGTTCTACCCTCCCAGGCTCCCACCCCAGTCAGAAATGAACTTTTCTATAGTTACCCCCATTATAGTAGCTGTGATTGCCATCCCATCACCACCCCACCCCTATTATAGCCTATCCTATATTGAGTAGGGCATATGCTTAAAGAAATATCAGCTTGAAGCATATCAATGATGTTGATGAACTCAAGTCTACTGAATGGGTACTTCGGATGCATCTGTCGGTCTGTCCATTGATGTAGTGGGTCGGTTCTGTCCCTAAATACCCTTTCCCTTCGTAGAGCTCGTTGGTTTACTCTTTCTAGCAGCCCAAAAGCCATATACATAGCCATCATTGGCATCCACATTAAACACCTAAATAAGCAATGATGTGTTTTGATTGAAACTTCCCGCCTAATTGACATGTGACACTTAAGAACATACTTAAGACTGATGCTGATCATTCTTAAAGTTAAGAACGATTTCAGGACAAAGATACGAATGAATTCTTCTTAAGTTGCTTTATGAAATAGAAGATAAGAATGTTCTTAAAGTTAAGAACAATTACAGACTTAAGAATGATTATTCTTCTTAAGTCCAAGATAAGAATGTTCTTAAGTTTTATGAAATAGGGCCCAGAATATCCTTTTAAGACAATCTTTGATAAGTACTATATGCAGCAATTAAATCTTTGATTTCCTGTGTTACTGTGACAGTTTAAGTTTGATGTAGTTGTATTGGCATATCGACAGGTTTGGATCCTTACACGGTGATGGAACTATCTGTAAAACTTCTCTTTGATTGGCCATTGCTCGCCAGCTATTTTGGTTATAAGAAAGTGGAAATTGCAGAACGTATGAGAAGTCTTAACCAGGCTGAAATGGCACTAAAAATGTTGAATGAATGGTTGAATGCAAATAAAGCTGAAGAACCAACAACAACCAAAGAAATGCTTCTAGAGGGATTTGTTACCATTAGACGAGAAGATCTTGTAGAATGGCTACAAAACAGAGATGATGGTGTGTGTGAAGTCAGGGACTTAAAACAGACGGCAAAGAAAGGTAGGCAACACTATAACTTCAAGTCTTTATATAAATATAATTGTTAAACAAAACTTTCACTAAAAATTGCAATATGCTTCTATTTGTGGATGAAGATGTATGTTGGATTCTGATAAGTGAAATAAGAAGCACAAATCTCCTTGGTACAACATAATACATCAGTTACTGTTTTTGATTCTTTGCCTTATGAATATGCAACATAGTTTTACCTTCTTTTGTGACAACCCTCCAGTGAACAATCACTTGTGATAATGATATATTGAATGGTGATCGCTTCAGAAAACTTTTCATTTCTAGTTAGATGATAGTGGATTTTGTAAAGTCTTGTCAAAGAACTCAACTGACATATAAAGAAAAAATAAATAATAAAACAAACAAAACAAACCATAACAAAGTCTGCAATGTCTTTTGTTGTTGACAGTTTTGCTGTTTCTTCTTGTTGCCTCAAGAACACATTCCCATCTTTATGATGTGGAGTAATGAGCTGATATTTAGAACTTGTATTTATGAACAATGTTTATATTGGTTGATTGGTTCAATTAGTTGATGGTGGTCATGGTTGTGATATTTAATAGAATACAAGCAATAATGAGGAGAAGTGTGCACTCCCAAACCCTCATGTTCATAGGAGATCCATTGCACCTTCTTCTGTGTACATTGTTTTGAAAAATGTTTCACAAACTACCCATATATTTTGATTATTTTCCTTATGTAAGTACCACTGCAGTTTTATAAAGATACCCATCAATTAATACTGTGTCAGAGTTGGGTTGCATTTGTCCTTAGTAGTATTTTAATGCAACATTTCTTCCTTCCATGTTGCATCTATGTCCTATGCACCTTCTCTTCCTCTTTGTATCTTTTGTTTTGATTACAAGTAAGAATGTGAGCTGGATGATCTATAATATGGTCCTAGTAAGACAGATTAAACTACATCGCATTATGATGATTTCTAGTCTTTTTCTGATGGCTACACCACTTCTCATCTCATTCATTGCAAATGAAAGTACCAGTCCAACAGCATAGAACAGAATGTATCATATTCGCCTGGAATATACAATTAATTGTGACTTTTTAAATTCATTCTCTTTATATCAGCAACTCCCGAGTCTAGAAGACTCACCAGGATGAACATGCAGAAAGTGGCAGAAAAACTCTGTCTTAGTCAGCAACAATTGATGGATATGTTAACATTGAACCATGAAGACTTTAATCGTTATAAACCTGATAGTGTCAAAAAAGATCATCTTTTAGCTGTAATAGTTGCTTGGAAGAAAAAGCAATCGAAACGGTTTGGAGAGTTGGAAACCTTTCAAAATTTGCAAAAGCTGCTTGAAATTTATGAACACAGAGAAGCATTAGCTGAACTTTCAGGTATTACATCATTTTTACATTTAAAGACTGCTGCGGTGTAGTTGTTTGTGATATTGGCAGACATAATAATAAAGATACCCATTCTCTGACTGACTTGAAATTATCTATCAAGTATCAAATTATTTTAAACTGAGCATCTGCTCACTTGCATGAAATTATTCAACCAAGAGGAGTACTTTTTTTTTCCAAATGAGTATTTACTACTAAAGTTTGTAAGATTTATGGAAATATGTGAATAATATCAAAAGTAGTACAAATGTATTCACATGTATGATCCTAGTTTTACAAACACTGAATATTCTTAATTTGATATCATCATTAATTTCAAACACATTTGGCTAACGTCTACAGAGTTGCAAAATTTCAGTTTTCATTTTCAGTGTTCTGTGTTGCCCAAAAGTTGTCCTAACATTTTCTAATACTCTGCACAGAAATCATATCATTATACATGTTTTGTATAACAAATGCATTCCATAGTTTTATATTATATTTAAAAGTGGATGTCACACATATTTTTTGTCATGTTCCTTTAGATGGATCAATTGACCCTCCAGAGGTAACAAACCAATCAGAAGGGGCAGTTGGTGGTGTACCACCTGAAGAACCCCCTTACCCAGACTTAACCTTAGATTCCTTGGTGGAGGTCAACTATGGTGAACAGACTTTATCAGGTGTCATTGCATGGATTGGTGAAATCACAGGAATAGATGGACATGGCATACTTGCTGGTGTGGAACTGGTAAGTCAGATCTGAGGTATTTATTGACCTATGGCCCTTAACCTTTGTCCGGACGTGGCTATTCATAAGACCCCACCAGTTGCCCATTCAATACTATCATTGCTACTCAGAAACATTCATTTTACCATGGAACCATTGTTACAGTATGACAACTAAAGTATAGCCATTACCGGCTTCAATGAGCAGTCAATTACAATATCTTATCCTCCAAAATAGTCCTGATTATATAAAAAACACTTTCCTTAATCTATAGCCATAATATTTTCCGTTTTCCAAACTTGAAATTCTGTTTTGTAAATATGTCACTTTTTTTTTTTTTTCCGTTTTCTCATCCCATTCCGTGTTTTTTCCATTTTCTAAGAATTAACAAAAGTATAGGGAGTATGTGCTTACCTTCCATACTCTGGCAACCACATGCTCATGCACAACAGAAATTAACAAAAACTAACTAGTTACCAAAAGAATAAGAGTTTTCTAGTGTGATGATTTGTGCTCACTAACGTACATGTGTGTTTAAATCATAGCTATAGGGTGCTAGTTCTAGGCCGGTACTCGCAAGTTGGCTTACACTGCAAATAAAGGGGTTAATAATAAGTTGAAAATTATCAAATAACAAGGCATGTCTTCCATGTAAATTCATCAATTTCAATTTTATTTTTTCTGTCCTTTTTCCACAACGCTGAAAACTTATGACTTCACCTTAATCTGCTCTAAAGTTCATGGTATTAGCAAGTGTTTACCTGTGTGCAAAGTGTCTTTGTGCTATCAACATAGGTGTTACATTCTGTTGTTTAGTAATATGCCATTGCTTGCTTATTGGTTACTTTGCCATAGGTAGGCAAGTTTGTGAGGGTGTGTATGTGTGCGTGTGTGTGTGTATATATGACGCCCTAGCTTGTAAACAAGATATCTCAAGATAGGTAACAACTGCACCTGCAGTTTTCATATTTGGCATATGGCTTCACTATAATTAGTACAAGAACCCTATTGTTTTGGGTGAAGGTCAAAGTTCATTTGGGGTCATCAAATGTCACACAAACACAAACCTTGTAAACACGATATCCCAAGATAGGTTACATCACATATTACATATCTCGTATTTAGCATGTTTCTTTCTTACAGTGAGTACAAGAACCGTATTATTTTGGTGGAAGTCAGTGGTCATTAGGGGTCAGCAGAGGTCCAAATGCCAAAATTTCTAATCGATCTCATTAGGCTAACAATACATGCTAATTCAACCCTTTGTTGTTTAGAGAGCATCCAAAACAAATGTCGTTCTTTCATCATTGTGGTATTATGTCCCACGATTCCCTGTTATCAAACCATGTAAGCCCTGACTCTGTTTAGATTTATACTGCTCCCCATCAGCAGTATGAACTTCAGCCTGTGTTAGCTTGCAAACTACTCTTTGTGCTGTATATGTAATGTATTTAAAGGCAAGAAACCACTGTAAGGGGTTTCCCTCTGGTTTTATTCAAAGGATAACTATCTTGATGTTGGAGGAACTGATGGAACTTTTAGTGGCACCAGATGTTTTAACTGTCGGTATGGCAAGGGGTTGATTTTACCTCTAAGCAGATGTAAACCTGACTCACGGTTCCTGACAGAAATGCAAACATTTACTAAGAAGGAAAAACTTACAAAAGACGGTAAGTAGTATACTTACTGTAATACTAAAATAAGATTCAGAGAATTTCGACTACTGATTATTTGCATGATTGGATACGAGCGATGGGGGATTGACAGTAATTTGCATATCATAGGTCAATTTAGATGACTAAAACTTTCTCAATGAATCCACTAGAAAGGTAACTATCCTGGAGATATTGATGAATGCATTTAAAAGGTGTAATTGTTTTAGTATATGATATGTTGATGCTTACAAACTATCTGTTGCATACTTATAAAGGATAGTGTATCCCCTTTCATGTTTTGTTAATATTTTAGTAAATTTCCTAAAAGCTGTAACACAACAGTCTTGATACTAGAACTAGTTTTACTTCTGTATCCCATTTTGTCCAGCAACAAAACATCAGTAAACAGATGATGGTCAGTGTGAAAAGGAGGGAGAATTAAGGTATGGCATAAGAAAGGCAAAAAATCAATTCAGTATGAATTAGAATCAGTAGAGATGTCTTCTATGCCATCAGATACCATTCAGGATGATCACAGAATACCCTCAGGAACTAGCATCGGTGAGGAAGAGAGGTTTACTAGTGATACAAAACAACCGTGGACCACCAGACCTACCAGTTATATTTCAAAAGCAGGTCAGTATTACTAGTACCTATGACTGTAGCATTGAGGCTTATCTGTTCATATATTTGATGATTGTCATGCAACAGTATTGATAAGGTAGCATATGTTTATAGATGCCCTTTTAAACTACATAATCATTTTCTAAAATAATGTGATCTTTCAAATCTTTTACAAGGTTTATAATCAGGTAGAAAACACCACATGAAGAGCTGATGTTAGGACTATTCCTGACATTCTTTATCTGTTAACCTCAATAGCTACAATCTGTTCACAGATTAGATGAAGGTCTTGAGCTATTGTGATCTTCATTGATGAAATTCTCTGAAATGTTTCAAAATTAGTTTGTGTTTTGATTATTTGCATGATTGGAAATTTCAGAAATTGGTGGATTAGATGACGGATTGAAAGAAATCTGCATATCATTAGGTCAAAGTAAACTTTTCTCTATGAATCCATTAAAACGGTTACTATCCCGGAGATATTAATGAATGCATTTTTGAAGTGTATAATTGTATTAGTATAAAATATGTTGATGCTTACAAACTGTCTGTAGATTGACAATTGTTTCCCAAATAAATAAGTCCTTCTGTTCAGCCATCTAGAAGGTAGTAATTCCTCTTGGTTTAAAAAGAATGAATTGTTTTTTATAATTACCATACTTTATTGGTTCTGCTGTGTTGATAAATACTCAGTTTAGCTTAGAAAAAAGAAGTTCAAAGTCTGTTGAAATGTTGATGAGGTTATTATGCTTTTGTTGAGTTCTGAATGAGAAGTTAGCAACAATAACAACAAATTTTGCTTCCATTTGTAAATAGTTGTTTGAATTTAATCTAAGGCTCAAAGCAGAACTCCACATTATGTCACCTCCCACATGTTTTATGAAAATCTTAAACTTGTGCACTGCATGATTTTGTATAGCCGGATAAATAAAAATAGCAAAATGCCTATGGGGTAGATTGAGTGAAGCCACATCTAAATTTATATGCAAGTGTTTTTAGGCAACAGTTTCACACTACATGAGAAGTTTGCTTTAAGTCATGCAAATGGTATTGTATATTGTTAAGTATCTGTGAGTCTTTTCTTGTTTGTCCTATGAAGTAACTGCATGTATTTATTATTTATTCATTCCTAGAACCACCACCATATCCATTTTCTGGGTATGAAGTTCAAGCTATAGTTGCTGATAGCAAACTCTGTCATGGATTGATCTCTGAACTGAAGTTGATGGATAAATGGAGAGCAAGCACAAAAAAGGAGCATAGGGACTTCTTCAGGTTAGAATCTGTGCTGCAGAGTTGGTGGAAAGATATACATGAAGGGCATCAAGCTCATCTGCAGAGTTTTCTCATTCTTCTTGGACAGTATGGAAGAGAAGATATAAGGAGTCACATTGAGAAAGGTAAACTATTAACTTAGAATATTCTGATATTCAAAGTTGTCTGTTTAAAAAAATATGCTGTAAATGTCTTAGTGATGGGAACAGTCCAAATATTTGCTCCTAGGTACCCAATTGCCTATTTTGGTTGGTCCCTTGGGTACCTGTTCATTGTGCAATCAACCTGAAACCCAACTCAATCTATAGAATAATAGCATACATAAGCCTAAAGGGGAGACAGAGACCTAAATCTGGCAGACAAACAGAAGGGAGGAGTTTGCCTATATGTTTACGAACAATGGTGTCATCCGAATAACGTCACAACGAAACACTACCTATGCTCTACGAACGTGGAAGTTCTAGTTGTTGGGTTGAGACCCTATTATCTCCCCAGGGAATTTTTGCATGTTATCCATCTTACAACGTATGTACCCAATCGCAGTGTTGCCAGAGCTGCCGCTAATGAGTTAAGTGCTCTTATTCAAGATTTAGAGACAGCTCATCCTAATGCCTTTGTTGTCATCGATGGAGACTTCAACCACTGTTCATTGAGGAAAACAAGTGTAAACTATTACCAACATGTCCATTGTCCTACTCGCGGCGAAGCCACCTTAGACTTGTGCTACTCCAATGTAAAAGAGGCTTACGTAGCATCACCGATAACAAAGCTTGGGAAATCGGACCACGATTTGATTATAATGTAACCGAAATACCGACCTATTGTACAGAGGCAGAAACCGAAACTGCTCACAGTGAAACAATGGAATCGTACAGCCACTGATCACCTACAATCCTCTTTAGATCTCAATGACTGGAATGTATTCGTCGAAGCCACCGATGGGATAGATGAACTTACTCAAACGATCTCCGACTATATAAACTTCTGTGTTGAATGCACAGTGCCTGTCAAACAGATTAAAGTCTACCCAAATAACAAACCATGGATTACGAGGGAGGTCAAGTCGATTATCAATAAGAAGAAACAAGTCTATGGACAAGGGGATAAAGACGGATTGAAAGCTGTCCAAAAAGAACTCAAGAAGGTATTGAAGAAGGAGAAGGACACGTACAGACGTAAAATAGAGGGACACTTTACCGAGAACAATATGAAACAAGTTTGGACTGGCATGCGACTGATGAGTGGTTTCACAAATGATACAAAGAACTCGTATAAATTACCCGATACATCGATTGAATATGCCAATGAACTAAATATGTTCTATAATAGGTTTGATTGCCACGATTTTTCAGAGGAGGCCGACGAACTGCATAATTTATTATCCAGTAATGACATGCACCCTGATGCATTTTTAACTGTAACTGCAGATGAAGTATGCCACGAGTTTGCCAAACTAAATCCATCGAAGGCCGCTGGCCCGGATGGGCTGCAGCCACGTGTGTTGAAATGGGCTGCAGCCACGTGTGTTGAAAGTTTGTGCTAATCAACTTGCCAATATATTTGCAATCATTTTTAATCTTTCATTTAGTACATATACTATACCAACTGCATGGAACGCTCTTGCATAATCCCAGTGCCCAAGAAACCGATTATTACATGCATGAATGATCAAAGACCAGTGGCTCTGACTTCAGTTGCAATGAAAGTATGTGAGCATTTCATCTTAAAGCTTCTGAAACCCATGGTGGATCAATATCTAGATTCGATGCAATTTGGGTATAGGCTTAAACGCAGTACGGAAGATGCCGTTCTATATAGTCTCGAAAGATTGTATTCACATCTCGAATACACAAATCTGGGTCACACTGCAAGAGTTATGTTTTTTGATTTTTCATCTGCTTTTAACACTATTCAGCCCCACATTTTAGTTAATAAATTATTAGGAATGAATATTCGCCATGACCTTATCTCGTGGATTTTCAATTATCTTACTAATAGATCACAGTATGTAAATATCCGAGCATCTGATAGAACATCTGATATTATCACATCCAACACAGGTGCACCGCAAGGTACGGTCCTAGCACCATTCCTTTTCACGTATACATCTGATGTGAGGTCCACCCATGGAAGCTGCTCTTTGGTCAAATTTTCAGATGACACCGCATTGATAGGTTTGATAACGAAAGATGATGATATTGCATACTTACAACAAATACAAAACTTTGTCACCTATTGTGGACAGAACTTTCTAGAACTTAATGTTAATAAGACAAAAGAAATGGTGATTGATTTTCGGATAGTTTCTGGATAGAGCGATCATCCCTAGAATTGGTAAGATGAGGCTGCCGTTGGCTAGAACTAACAGACACCCCTCTTCCTTCATTCGATCCACAATGCATGAAACAACACAACCTACTGTACTTCTTCTCACAGTGCAATGTATTGTTTCGGGTATTTGATCGTTCCTCCTGTTGTATATGTACACATGTTTTCATACTTTGTAATCTCTTATCTTTTTAAATGTTATATACTTGTTTTATACGAGCATTCAATTACCCTTTGTGGGGTTTAATAAAGTTTATCTTATCTTATCTTATCTTAAAGTTACTACATATATAGGCTATGCAGGCCGTCAGTCACTTATATGGTAAAACTGTAAACAACCCATGAATTAATTTATATTGCAAGACTGTATGTTTATAGTTACCACTTACATGTTAAAATTACTTTTTAACAGCACATGCAATGTTTCCCCCAATGATGGTTTTGATTGGCCTTTGAAAAAGTTTTTAACTTCCAAGTGTGTAACTCTATGGCCATTCGAGCCAAACAGTGCATGATTGTAAGATTTTCTTGAAGCATTCGTTGGGGTATATTTGCATAAATTGCTGAAATTAAGTAATGGGAGACAATTGACGGCATAGTTTGTGAAAAATGACTTTCTTACAAGAAACTTTCAGCACTTATACAGCACCAGCAATATCATACTTGTATTAGTCCTATCCAAATGTTCTTTCATTGCTGTGCACTAAGGCTAGCATGCCCCAGGTGGTCCTGGCTATTTATAGATTAGTTGGAAAGTCCTTAAAACTACATCAATCAACCCTTATCACATGTTACTTGATTATGGAAAGTTCTGTTCAACTATTGTGGGACCGGTCCAAGAAATTTGATTCTGGGGTGGTCAACTTTATGAGCTGTGCAAGAGTACCAAGGTCAATTTTTGTTGCATTGAAATTATGCAAGTATGCAATGACCTTGCTAAGGCTAATCAGTGCAAAGTTTTCACCAAATTCTACACTTAAACAAATCAAGATAAAAGGTAATATCACCAAATGATGTAATTACTGAAGAGCATATTTTTATCCTCCCTTTCATTAATGCAAATAAAAGTGAAACTGAAATGAAGAACAGTGTCAGTGGTTTCCACGTATTTCCAGACCAGGTAGTAAAAGCTTGGACCAGGAAATAACTTTTTCGGACGGTTCCCTGGTACCCGTTCCCATTGAACAATCTCTTACTCAAGTTGGGAAAACCGAGCGCATTCTAATAGCATGTTTAACCACAATGTATACGTTTGAAAATTTGATGAAGTCTCATGATTGTAAAAGGAAAGTAAAGAGTAAAACATGTGTCAAGGCATCACAAATCAATAACTATAATCCATTTCCTACATTAATGAATTAAACATAAGTCACATTCACACAATCATTTTTAGAGTTAAGTAATAAGATATTGAGGTACACTTTTCACCTAGCAATGTGGAATATTTTTGTCTCCCTGTAAGTGCCACATTTCCATGTAAAGGTTTATTTCTGTATTTTATCTTGCTTTTGTTGGGCAAGCATGGGCCGTCAAGATTATAAAACATACTTGATTGAGTGGGTAATAGTGATGGCAATTAATTGATACCAAGATATTTGCAATGAAAGAGTCCAGTCTCCAGCTAGCCAAAAAGCATCTTTGAATTTGCAGAAAATGTATGAGAATGCCATAAACGTGTAGCTATTTCCCCACACTTATATGAGGTACAGAAGCCTGGTGTCATTGAACTACTGATGGTTCCAAGCAGTCTGGAAAACAGGATGGTTGGGGAAAAGTAGGGAAATCGAAATACCTCTTTCTTAGTTCTTGAACGTCATTGACTTTTGAAGGTTAGTCTGTGAAAGTGATGAAATATTCTCATTTGAACAATTCTGCTTGTTGCTGTTACTACAGATAAAATTAAAAAGATATTGGGTTACTTGCCATTGGCAGGCAAGTATGCTTTGCCTTCAAGTTAGCTTGTGTGTATGTGCGTGTGTGTTTATGTGATTCAAGTTTGTAAGCATGATAACTCAAAGTGTACATGATGACCAGACCTGACATTTGGTATGTGGATTTGTGTTAGTGAGTACATGAAGATTATTATAATTGGTGGAGATCAAAGGTCATTTGAGGTCAATAGAGTTCAATGTCTGAAAACCTTGTAAATAAGATAACTCAAGAAGGACCACTTGGTTGAAGTTCATATAGTATATAGATTTCCCTTGACAAGAGCAAAATGCCTATTGAAATTGGTGGAGGTCAAAGGTTATTTGAGGTCAACATAAGGGAAATTCTTTTAGTTTCTTGTAAACATGTTTACTCCAAAAGCCAACCTTGGATGAAAGTTATACTTGATTTGTGAATGCACCTTAGTGCTTACAAGAACACTGTTGTCTATTTGTCATGGTCGAAGATTGTTTGACTTCTGCAGTGGTCAAAGTCTAAAAATCTTCTAAACATATTATTATACTCCAAGATTAAAACTTGAATGAACTCCAACTCAGTGCATACAAATGCCCTGTGTTTTTCCGAAGGTCAAAGGTCATTTAAGGCCAACAGAGGTCGGAAGTATGAAAACCTTGTAGACATGATAAGTCCAGAATTGAAGCTTGGATGATGTTCATACTTGACATGGGTATCTCAATAAGAAAAACGACCATATTATGTTATTCAGGGTTCAAAGGTTATCTTTGGTCAATATTAATTCCTTTCATGTACAAAAACTTCAATATTATACTTGAATGAGCTTCATACTTGCTATAGGAGTCATCTTAAAGAGTATAAGATTCCTGTTTATATTTTGCCAGAACTCTTAGTAAAAAAAGTTTCATTTATGATTTGGTTGCCAACTCTTGGCATTCGTACCAAATCAACCAAGGTCTAGTCGAACCTTCGCAACATTAATAATAATGATAATAATAATGGCATTTCTATAGCGCTCACTTCTATAGAAACTATATGCAGTGGCACTTTAGAAAAACACAACCACACCCTAAAACAACTAGTACTAGTGAAATGCAACCCGGAACAGATTTGTTTTAAGTTTGCCGCTCCTAAAACACCTGAAGAAAAAAAACCACTGAATTTTAGTGGGTAAGCTGTTTCACTCCCTTGGACCTGCCACAGAAAAGCCCTATCACCGAAGTTTTCTATCCTAGTTCTCGGAACAACGTAATTAGTTCCAGACCTAAGAAAATACCCACTTTCCTTTCTATAAAATAATTAACCAAATATTTGGGAACTTGGCCATTAGAATTGATGTAACTTCTTTCACCATGTGAACAGTAGTTAGGAATTAAAAAAAGCACTATACCTTTTCTTCTCATATTTGTTGCATACATGCTGCTTCGCATAGTCATCTTCAATTTAAGCACATTAAAATGATAAAACTTGGAGTCTTTCTCTTTATTAGTTGAACAAAACGTAACTGCATTGTTCTGAATTTTAAGAACAAATCCTAATATTGAAACTTTAACACATTCTGTGCACAGAGCTGTGGTACCTACTCATTTGTGTCAAGTGTGAAATGTTGAATAAGCTTAACAAATTTAAATAATTTCTTCAAGTTTTTCTTTTACATCAAAACATGAAATGTATCACATTTCTATTTGAAGTTGCCTCACTCAGAACTTTTTTATTCCTTCTAAGTAGGCAGTTTGATTCCACATTGCAATCCCACTTGATTTCTCTCCCAGCTAGTTGATATTAAGAAGTTTTTTCACTGACCCTAAGAGATACTGAGGTCCAAGAGTCAGTTGCTATGTGGCCTCTGAAAGAGAACAAAACATTTATCACTTTCTGTGGACATCAAGGTCATTTGGGGTCAACAAATCTTGTAAACTTGATAACTTCAAAGACAAAGCATGGAGGAGCTTCACTCTTAGCATTTGCATGCAACTAAGTGAGCACAAGAAACTTTTCTTTTCTTGTTGTTGTGAATGTCAAAAGTCACCAGAAGTGCATGTTTGTCCTAATAAACACAAAGCTGCAAAAGCAAAGCTGAGATGAAATAGGAATCTCTATTAATACAAGTATAACCTTTTGGTTTTATTGTGGTTAAAATGTCATTTGATGTCACCATCATGCAGAGGTCAACATCTGAAAATCTTGTAAATATTACAACTCCAAAAACCTTGGATGAAAATTATATGTAGTGCACCTTAGTGAGTACAAGAACTATTTTATAGTTAACTATGGAGGTCTAAAGTCATTTGAAGCCAAACATGATCTCATATAACAGCAGCTGGCAAGGAATCACTAAGTCTGTTGGCTGGCAGGTCTGTTCTGTTTAAATGGACAGTACTTTGATTCAAATGGTACAAGACTTGATAAGGTCTGCTGTCCATGGAGATCCTACACCATTGAGATGTAAAGCAAGGCTGAATGACTGCTCTAGAAGCAGAGGAATTAAATCACAATGTTAAATGTAGACACACTTTTGTTCTCAGCAGTGTTACACAGTACTTGCTCTTGTTAGAAATTAATGTAGGGAAAAATTAAGGGATATTCGACTGGCATATAAACCTAGAGTCAAAGGGCAATCAATACATTTGTTCTGTAACACAGCTCTTTTATTCCCTCATAATACCATTGAAGAGGTCTTTCATCTGCAGACCAATTTCATATTGCATGTACCCACATGCTTGGTTATGACCAGCCAAAGATCTCAATCTGTCCACCACTGAGGTTTTTGTCAAGCCTAGTTTGGTTTGTTTATCCAAAATGGGGTTAAATGTTGATCAACTGTAAGGGTTATAGTAACTGAAGCATCACCAGATATGAATTAATTTATAAAAGCTACATTTAACACCTTACAGAAACTTTTGTCTCCCTTTGCAGTTCCTGACCGTGGTTGCTTTGATGAGACTGTTCTGAATACTGTGATACTTTCAGTAACAAACAGCTGGAAACTGTTTGCTGCTGAGCTTGGTGTTAAGCAACATGAACTCACTGGAAAGCTTACACCGGATATGCATCCCTACGACTGTCTTAGGACTGTCTTTGACATTTGGTACACAAATGAGAAAGGATGCAACAAGCTGGGTCAACTTCTAAAAGCCTGTCGTGCCATTGGTCATGACACTCTTGCTGACGAAATTGAGCAGGGTATGTTTCAAAAAATCTCTATGACAATATTTCTATCCTTCAAATCAGTTTCAATGTATCATAATCAAGGCAAAGGTCAAATTTAGCAAAACATCTGCATTTTGTTATGACTCCAAGGGAAGTATTGAATTGAGTTGAAATAGTCACATGTATTAAGGGTAGATCATGCACTGTCAATAGATGTGGTTACCATGGTAGCTGAGGTCACAAGGTCATCAGTTAAAGATATAACTTCAGTGCAAGTTTGTGTCAAATATTTCTAGCTCCTTACTCACACTTTTCTATATATTTGTTAGCAAGGTGCTATATGATTGGATCATAAGTTTCACACACCTACAGAACAAGGACAGCTCTAGCTCTAGGTCAAAAAAAAAAATAAGCAGAACATATTACTCCCTATAAATCAAAGTAGAAATATGGAATTGACTTGCAACCTTCACAAGTGCAATAGGAAGTTCAAATACTGTCCAAATATCTGGTTATCATGGTAACTGAGGTCAAACGTCATAGATTCAAAGTCAGAGGCACTGCAATAGTTGCAATGCAAAAGATTCTGTTTAATCAGCTTTGCCAAACTGTTTCAAACTATGTAGGAAGATGCCCTATAATGGGAACTTTTACCATATTGCGAACCTTCAGAGTGATAGGTCAAAAGCTCAGAGGTTAATTTAAGTGAAACCTGACCTATTGCTTTAACTCCAACTGGACACATCAGACCAACTTGCAATCATCACAGGTATAGTTAACCATGTTACCATGTTAAGTAAGGTCAAAGGTCAAATGAATCATTTTTAGTGCTTATTAAAAGTACCAAATGATAGGAACTTACCACTTGCAGATCTTTAAAATGAAAAGATCAGATGTCAAAGGCCCAGCAACTTTTGCAATTAATATAAGGACATATATACCATATCAAAATATATAATTACAATAGGCAAAGTGTGGTATCAAACCCAAGAGGTAAAATGACAGGTTTTGTGGTTATACTTACTTCAGAATTCACAAATAAAGTGTGTGAATTTTAAACTTGCTATTTTTTAGACTATACTAATTTTTTTTTGTGAATCATGTTTGCATTGAAATATGAAAATCAATAGATTACCCTCCTGTATGAAAGTTAATGTGTACTATTTGCACATCATTTGAGTTGGTTATATGAACATTAATATACTTATGAACAATAAAATCTGTGGATCAGAACAAGTACAAGTTAGAATGAGAGAAATAAGAACCTGTTCTTAGTTGTACAAATTTACATTTTTCTACTAATTTAAGGTCAGTATTAATGTATTTTCTTCATTTTAAGTTGTACCATTCATGTCTGGTTTTGATTTTTGAGAATTTAACTGTGGGAAATTGAATTTGATCTTAGAGAAGTGAAATTGCTGAATGGTAAAGGTTATTTCCAGAAGAATAAAAGACAAGTGAAAGCTCATACAAACAAATACCTACACACATAAATTGTGTTTGCTGGTCTATTTTTGATCCATTGCAAAAGGCAAAAGGTATATATGCAATGGTGATGGCATGTGTTTGTACAGTATGTAAGTAGTTCTGTGTGTGTATGTGCTGAATACCAGAAAAAGATGATGAATATCAAAGTTCATTTGAGGTCAGAAAAATCTGTCACTCCCAGGCTCCTCTAGTTCCAGTCTTTAAGTTAAAAAGGATGTGAAAGTTCTATAGTATAATGGATACATATCTGTGGAAATATAAATTTCTTAAGGAATGAAGGTTAGTAAGAGAAAATGTGGGACAACCTGAAGTAAAATCTCAACAATCATTGCCTATGGTGATATAACAAGTTTTCAACTTGTATTTTTAGGTTTAAATGATTCTGTTTTACGTCGAATTAGCCATCAAATTGAAACGAAACAATTGAGATTACTTGGTGAAAAGCTGCTGATTTCTGATGTGCGTCTGGATGCTTTTAGGGAAACATTCCAACTCTTCCCTGAAAGAGTCTATCAAATTTTGTCATACTGGAGTATGCTTCAATCTTTTGATGTAAACAAAATTGAGATGCTTGCCTCTGTATTGTATAACATTGGCCTTGGACATGTTGCAGAAAAAGAACTATATAAAGGTAAGCTATTTGCTTTCTCTTGTAAAGTAAATGTTACATTCTTTATGTGAATAAGACAAACCATTCATTAGAGTTTATTTGAATCTACCCTACTGCATATGGTAATCTATGTTCTTTCATTTTAATCGTATGTATTCTATGTTTATAGCAACTCCTTTGTTTTTGTCTCAAATCAGTCCATCGTGGATGCACCTATAAGTTTAACCTACAAGCACTGGCCACACAGGCATTTGGGCAATGCCCGGTGGGACTGTGGGCCGTTGAGCCTGTTAAAAATTACAGCCCATATTCACAGTAGTTAATAGAATACAGACGGGCTGTGTAAAAATATATATGTTTAACTGTGGGAATCAGCTAAAGAAATCACCATGTTAGTTAGTCTGTTAGTTCATAACAAAAGAACGTTCTATTGGCAACCCGTCCGTGCTAATATTTTTACGACAAGATATACAAGTACGGTGACCAATGCATTCTGACTTATACATAGCATTGGCAGAGATACAGATTTATTAATCTGCACCTCGTCCTCCAGGAAACAAAGTAAAAACAGGTAAAATCTTTTTAGATTATTTGGATATCACTCAGTAGATAAGTCCTGAGAGATTATGTACGAATAAAAATGACCCACATACAGTAAGGTTTTTGTACACACAAGAACATCTTGAGGCGAACATGATGATGTCTGTGGAAAAAAGGTTCTTGGCCAAACTTGACACTAAAAATATCATTGATGGTGTGGCTGCCAGAAGCAGCGAACTGCGTAGGCTCCTACTCTCGTAGACATGACATGTGTTGTTTGATTCATACAGTCCACAATCTCAGTAGGCTACATGGTTGCAACAGCGTTTTGTTTCGCTGGCATAATCCAGCCTGAAATTGCATGATTCTTCTGGTTTGTAACATCTGTGATATTTCTACATCTATTTTAGGTCTCAGAAAACATGAGCTCAAAAGCACTGCAGCTCTCCTCACTGATAATTGGCAAAAACTTGCACAAGTTTTGGTCAAATCTCAGGACATTGCTTACATTATGGAGCAAAAGGAAGATTCGTTCCAAAATTGTTTCAGAATGTTAAACATTTGGAGGGGGCAACAAATTCGAGCTGATGATGGCAATATGAAGGAAACCCTTTTCGATTCAATGTGTCAATGTTATTTATACAGAGAAGCCAGACAGTTGTATTATGGTAAGTTGTGTTCTCTCTTTATTTGGTGAAAAGTGGAAAACTTGTGAAACACACTCTGGCCTTGAAAAACATAGTAACAAATACCATGTGTAGCCATTGTGACATTAACTTATAAAAATGAGAACAATGTGGCTATTTGCCCCCCCCCCCACATCTTTGAACAACTTCAACTACAAAGGATGGGAGGAGAAGGGTTATCTAGCCTTATTCACCATGCTGTCATGACTATATTTTAAAGGAGGTATATACAGTTATTTTTTAACTTGTTGTACATAGTCAAAAGTCAACGCTATTCTTCCTTGATGTACAGTACCGCTCACGTATAACTCTGCGTAGACGTATACTCTACGTTTATCTACGCGATATACGAGATTATACTTTGTTATACGTTTCTGTACGCGAATTTCTACACGGTGTCTACGGAGTGTCTACGCCGTGTCTACACGGCTTAGGGCTTGCTTCAGTGCACCTGAATAGGGATTTGTAGAATCCTCCTGGTCGGATTCAAGGTGATTGAATAAGATTCAGACGCCAGATTGAACTTTGGTAGCTATCGGTTTATTTACATAGGCAGTACCCCCTTTTTACTAGAGGGCGCCATACAACAATGACCTTAGTACACTACATCCCTCCCCTTTTAGTAAAGAAAGTGATCTCTTAGAACTTTTACTTTGCAGTATTAGCATATCAATTATGTCCCTCAAAATACCAACTGCAAACTGTTCCCGTCAAACTGTTTATAATAAATTTGCAAGGATAACTATACTCACAACAGAGTAACAACGAATAAAACTTGAACTATATACAAAGTACTCTCATCTCTCGGTCGACTAGTTACCGAATGTTTGTCACAAAATCTTCGAATCAACTGGGCATTTTATGCGTACGAGAGGGTCTGCTCGGTTTGACACCCGAATCCTCAGATACAAAACTGTCCCCAACACTAGCCGGTTCTGATGCAGACTCTTGACCAGTTTCAAACTTTTTGACATGAGATGAGTTTCTCTTATAATTAACTCCCTCAGGAGACTGAACTGTAACTTGGCTATGGTACTTATCTACGACTTCGAACGGTGTTTCATGGAAGGGAGTTGACAATTTGTCAACTTTCTTTTGCCTAAGGAGAACTTGATCACCAACACCAATGTTGTTTTCCCTGACATTCCATCTTTGATCTGCATAATCTTTCACAACCTGTTTTCTCTCTGTGTCCCTATCCCTTATCTCTTGATCTTGGCAGTTTTCACCAAACACTGGTAATTTGCATTTAATGTACCTGCCAAACATCAACTTAGCTGGACTTTCCCCTGTAGTGGAATGTGGAGTTGACCTATATGCAAGAAGAAATTTATTCAGTTCCCTTTTCCAATCCCTTTTTTCTACATGTGCAACTTTAATTGCTTTAAGCAATGTCCGGTTCTGCCGTTCGACTTCTCCATTGGCTTGCGGCCATAAAGGAGTCGTCTTGCGGTGATCTATGTCACACTCAACCAAGAACTCACTAAATCTTGACGATGTAAAATTTGACCCATTATCAGTCTTCAGTGATCTTGGATAACCATAACGTGCAAACATTTGTTCTAATGCTATGATTGTCTTTTCAGTGGTGATAGAAGTCAACAGCTCGACCTCAAAATATCGACTGTAATAGTCAACTACTACCAACACATACCTGCCATCAGGTAAGGGGCCTAATATATCGGCAGCAATATCCTCCCACGGACCAGACGGTAGGGGTGTCGATTTTATGGGTTCCCGGTGAGGTAGTTCACCTACCACTTGACACCCATGACAACTTCTACATTTTTGTTCGATTTGTTTATCAACCCCTGGCCACCAGACTTTAGTCCTAAGTCTCTGTTTACATTTTACGATCCCTTGGTGGCCTTCATGAGCAAGGTCCACCACTTGATCTCTAAGCCCCTTTGGGATAACTAACCTAGTACCCCTTAAGACTATTTTACCGATCACCGACAACTCAGTGCGCACCATCTTGTACATTACAGGTAAATTTGTCCAATCTTCTGATTGAATGCATTGCCTGACAGTGGATAGTTCTTCGTCTACAGCTGACTCTCTTTCAATTTCTTGAATTGATAGCGCAATTGGTGTAGCTTGCTGAGTTACAAATCTGATATACTCTTCAGTCTCATTCACAGTTGTGTCTACTTTGCCAGACACCATTCGAGATAAGCAATCTGCAATATTCGAAGGTCCGGGAATGTATTTTACCGTGTAATCATACGACTGAAGCCTTAGAACCCAACGCTCAATTCTTGCCGGTGGCTTTGCCCTTTCTGAATATATGAACTCTAGAGGTTTGTGATCGGTTAGTATCACAAACTTCAAGCCATATAAGTATACATGAAAACGCTCGCATGCCCACACGATGGCTAGACTCTCTTTTTCAGTTTGAGAGTAGCGCCTTTCCACCTCTGAAAGGCTTCTACTAGCATACGAGATGACTCTGGGTTGACTGTCTTGTGTTTGCAGCAAAACCGCCCCTAATCCTACAGGACTCGCATCAGTGATAATTTGAGTGACTGCATCCTTATCAAAATACCCTAATGTTTCTGAGTGTGTCAATGAATCTTTTAACGTATTGAAAGCTTTGTTTTGTTCAGGACCCCACCTGAACTGCTCATTTTTACGGGTTAGCTTTCGCAGTGGTTCTGATACCGTTGACAGATCTGGTATGAACCTAGCCACGAACTGCACCAATCCAAGGAAACTACGTACCTCAGATGCCGTTTTTGGTTCACTCGCATGTCTAATTGCATGGATTTTATCATCTGATGGACTAATACCATCTTTGGACAATGTGTGCCCCATGAATGTTAGTTTACTCATTCTGAACTCACACTTTTCTGGGTTCAACGTTAGGCCTACAGCTTTAAGCTTGTGCAATACTGCCAGTAATCTCTGATCATGCTCACTCTGGTTCGCTCCATGAACCACAATATCATCAGAAATATTTTCAGCACCCTCACACTCAGATAACACTTGTTGGATAACATGCTGGTACAGTTCTGGGGCCGAACTAATACCAAACATTAAACGTTTGTACTGAAACAGACCTTTATGTGTAGCAAAAGTGGTTATTGGCCTTGACTGCTCTTCAATTTCGATTTGGTGATACCCCCATTTAAGATCCAATTTGCTAAACATTGAACTTTTATTCAAGTCTTGAAGCACTTCGTCAATTGTCGGGATAGGAAATCGTTCCCTAATAATTGCCCCATTGGCCTGCCTCATGTCAAGGCATAGGCGAATATCCCCGCTGGGTTTTGGGACAATAACGATAGGGCTCACCCAAGTAGTTGGACCTGCAACCTCTTCAATTATATCCATTGATATCAATTCATCTAACTTGTTTTCAACCCTGTCACGCAAACCATACGGTATCCTTCTAGCTTTTTGAGCCACTGGGTTTTTATCAGGGTCAACGTACAGCTTGGCTTGGTAGCCTTTCAATTTTCCCACCCCATTGAAGCATTCTGGGAATTCCTTTACTGGATCTCCTAATCCTATCTTTGATTGATCTTTTCCGTCAATCGCATTTACATTGTACCCCATTGCTAGGACCTTTAATTTCTGAGCTGTTTCTTTACCCAGGAGTGCTTGGCCTACCCCATTCATAACAAAAAATTCTGCATTCTCTGTTTTAACATTGCCTGCATACACATCAGTCGAAAACTTGCCAATAATATCTAATGGCTCTGACTTACCATACGGATACAATGTTTTGTTAATTTTCTCTGAGAAACACTTAATTTTATTATGTTTTAATTTAGTCCATGTGTCCTTGTCTACAATGTTACATGACGCTCCGGAGTCAATCATGACTGTAATGTTTACTCCTCCTGCGATCACATCAAGTATGCCTGACTGCGCTGGCTTCTGGTCATCATGCACAACGAATGCATAGCCTGACGCACTATCACCAGTACCCGGTTCCACGTAGCCCACTGTATCAC
>JAIPMN010132512.1:0-23400 GCA_020650975.1 Apostichopus californicus | reverse complement strand
AAATAGTACGTAATTCAATACTACATAATGTATTTAAAATTAGCAAGGTACATGTACAGAGTAAGCCAGTAACAACAGGCAACAAAGTGCTGCAGCTCTATAAAGTCTGCTAATCAACGATAGGCTTATTTGACTGTGGAATGTTTCTCAACTGAAATATTATCTGCGTAAACGGGTTCTTTACTAGATGTTAAAAAACTGACAAGATCGGATCCTAGTATTTCTTTGGCAGGTAGAGTGTTGATTGAAACGGCACGCGATAGAAATGACAGCCTAAATGACAGAAGAATAGGTCACCTAATTTAGCCATATTCTTGCTACATTCATTTCAATAGTTTTTCCTGTCTAGACTCTAAAACTCGTCCAGCAAGCTTATGGATTTGAATTATGGGTGTTTTTAAAAAAAAGATAACTTGGCCAAAAAAAGTGTAGGACAGGGCCTACAGTGCTACATACTGGATACGCCCCTGTGAAATAAACATCGGCCAATCCAATGTCTGAATTTAAATTGAGGCATGGAACCCTGAGCTTTATTTAAACGATGATTGCTAAATAATAATAAATTAGTTCGTTGCATAATACGCTTTATTTTTACAAGCTAAATTTGGCTCATATAGTTCACCACTTGCAATGCAGGGTAGGAATTAAGATTTGGCTTTGGGGGGCTATTTTGGAAAATGAAAAGTGAAAAACGCCCCCCCCCCCGCTTAATGTATTTACGAGGGCTTTTTTAAGGTTTAAGGGGGCGCTTTCCCAAAGTTCAATATGCTATTTACGGAAAAGGTTGTAAGCATTCATCAGGATCAAGCAAGCACAATTAACCTCTTCCTAGTTAGCTGCGACCGCATAGTAAATTCATTGAAAGTTTAATTGCCAAAATTTGCGATCGTTTAGCAAATAACGTCAATTCACCGAATATATGACGAAAAATCAATAACCCATCAACTGAAATAGAAAACACAGATTACTTCCACTGAAGGTGCCCTTTCCTTTAATCATGTATTTTTTTCGTGTGTGGATAAATCACTCACCACCAAATACGAAACCATTATACCGCTGAAAAGTAATCAAAGTTAAAACCTTCAATCCATCGCCACAGCAACGGTGTACGTAAAATACAATATTCCCTCTTTAAGACATAACACATACCTTCCAAACAACTGCCGATTTCCAGCAAATTGAAAGTTGTAAACAAAGCTACACGCATTTTTTTTTTGCAAACCGATGGTTAGGCTACATTTCCCATTGACTTAGTGTGGTTGTTAGGCTAACATGTGGTCGAAGGTTGCAGTATTTCATGGATATTTTAGTTCTACTGTAGCTAACTGCGTCACAATTTCAGCGAATAAAGAGATGCTTAGGCTAGATTTTCCCGTTGACTACGTGTGATGTTCGGCTACCATGCGCGCGACGATAGCAGCAAGGAAGTATGTAAGCAAAGCTACGCAAAGTATTGTTATTATTATTTTTTTGCAAACCGATGGTTAGGCTACATTTCCCATTGACTTAGTGTGGTTTTTAGGCTAACATGTTTTCGAAGATTGCAGTTTTTCTTGGATATTTTTATTTTTGATTTGCGACACAACTTCAGCGAATAAACAGATGGCTAGGTTAGAATTTTATGTTGACTTAGTGTGAAGTTAGGCTACCATGCGGTCGGAGATTTGTGGGAATTAAGGTTACTATCGCTGGTACTGAATATGCTTTGTGGTGGCCTTAATTTGACAGTGACTGTGCAGAAAGTTCCCGGTGATTGTGCTCGACCCTCCCGCACTGCTTCAAATTGGATGCGGGATTGTGAGAACTGTTCGCGCTGCTACTGCAAGCCCAAGCTAAAGCAAAAGCATGTCACAATTAAACTTACACAGACACCTGATTTTACGAGGGCGATTTTCTTATATTTCTTTTTCGCCCTCACAATTGTGCTTCCGGAGGGCATTTTTAGCACTTGCTAGGGCGAATCGCCCGTCGCCCCGCTTATTTCTGACCCTGTTGCAATGTAATGTAAGGTAGGCTATACAGATATTATATTTAGTACACTGGTAGTGCGAAACATCTTAGTGTAGGCAATGCATCAGTGCACGTGCACGTTACGTTTTATGATTTAGCTTTACAGCAATCAAGCTAAATCTGCGTGACTGTATAGAAAAACATATAGCTACTGTAATGTTAACGATCGCTAATTCAACATTTCTGACGATAAATTGGAAACTATTTACAGTAATTATTTCTTCACTTCAAGTTGAAGTTCTGAACACCATGCCTTTTGAAACGTTTTTTTTTTCTATTCACACTGTATAAAATTCAGGAGAAAGTGAAACCCTCTTTTTTTTCTCTCTCTCTGAACGCCAGTGCGTCAAATCGGCAAGCCATTGCGTCAAAATCGCGTCATAGCGGCTTAGCGGAAACACTGATGTCAACCAAGTTTCATGTCTTTTCAAATGTGTCTTGAATTTGAAAAGAGGAACATTTTTGTGAATAGGAAGATAAGTCTTTCTTTTGCCAAGTGTTGCTCATGTGTTGTGATACAGAAAAGTACATTTGTTCATGTTCCACTATTCTTAACTGGTAGATAATCTTATTATCTGCAGGGTATGTTTTGTTCTTGAGAATATATTCTGTAAAAGCATCAAATTTGTTTTTGGTTTTGTTTTTTGTTACTTCATTTGAACTATTTTGTGTCAATTTGAGACATGTAATACTACAAGCTTAGTAAATGGAATAGCTTGTACACCTACACCTTTAAAGGTGTACATTAACTGGTTTGGCTAGTGAAAACGGACAAAATGCAAAGGAGTTAAAGTACATGCTAATGTGTAAATTCACTAGCCAGTGATTAATTACACTACCGTCTAACATGTACATTTACTAGCCAATACGTAGTTTCACTATCTTAGAATCTGTATCTTTACTAGCCATGATGGGTTAAATCAGGGTACTACCTTTACTTATTTTAGTGAGTATTCCAGTTTTCTGTGTATGGATAGCTGGATTTCCATTGTGTGCAAGCATGTAAGCTGTTTGAATTACTCAGCCAATAATTTGTTATTCAATAGATGATGGTCATTATATATCCTTTATTGGTATTGACAGAAACAATACGCTCAAACAAATGGAAATACACTGGCCACTGTCGAAAAAGGATAAGCAAGTATAAACTTTATCTCAGTCGAAATCTTTTAAAGTTCGAAATGTTGTTGCTACACTTGCTACTGTCCTGAGATCGGTCTAGACTGTTTAAGGTCGCGTTGAGATAAGTGCTACCACCCCAAGCAGGAAGAGTTACTACTCCAACAAGTGACAACACAGAAAATACTCAAGGCCACGAGAAACGGATTAATATTGGCAAACCATTAATCCATTCATAAAGATATTAAATGAAAGGCGGAGTCGATTATTATAAACAAAAACATGTGACACCGATTGTTAACTCGTATATAAAAATATTTACGTGGTTTCTCGGACAGTGGAATGAAATACCAAACCATTTAATGAACCGACTTGTTTGATTACTAACCTAAAATATGTTTGTGATTGATTTCCTGGGCAAAGTATAGCGAACGTCCGCAGCATAGTCTTATTACAGTTCACTTGCAATATGAGGCTTAACCAACTGTTGACACATACACATACATATTACCCAATTGATGTGTATGCTATAATACAATTGAGAGTATCGATGTTCGCCATTCTATACATAAATCGAGGGCATAAATCAAAGGCATTAATTGAAGGCATTAATTGAAGGAGTAGTCAATGAGTGAATTGTTAAACAGTTTTTAACGCTATAATACCGACAGGCAAGAATCTGAGACTCGGAACGCTGAAACGTAATTAACAACATTTTGTGGAAAACGGTGTTTTTATCGAGCCCATTCAAACCGAAAATTTATTTCGTTAGAATTATCATATTTCAATATGTCAAATAATCTACAGTGTTAATTAGACACGTTGTGTGCATATTTATGCACCGAAATCACATAACCCACACATTTGATGTAACACCTATAATACGAATAACATATTGAGCAGTTTCTCAAAGTTTGTCTTTTGGAAAGGAAACAGCAATAGAGTTTACATTCACATTAAGGTTAAATAATGGATATAAACTCATTACACTCCCGTTAAGGACAGTTTTAATAATGAACGTTCTGCAATTATAACCTATATTCAACTGTTATACTACGCCAACGATATTGTATTGTTACATCCAAAACAACCTGTTCTTTACAGAAATTGCCTAGAATGTACGTTGACAATGAAATACGTGCTATATAAAGTTTTCCTGTTATTTTAACAATATAGCATGGTTGTAATGTTGTACAAACAGCGTGCTACAGTTACTGACTTACGTCATGGTACGATGCGTTGTCCAGAAGCTTTATAGTACATCTCTGTAGTAACTCACTGTCATCGTAGTCAATATCCACTTTGTCTGTGCATAGACGCTTGACTGTATCTACATCATCAACCTGATGGTATAAAATAAATATAAGCTGTAATAAATTTCAGTTGTACTTTACTAAATAGTATTAGATGTACTTCATATGTCTGACTCTAGATACTTACTTCGAATGATTCCGAAAATAACAAATATCTCCCCAAAATATCTCTCAGAAGATTTGCCGAGTAAAGGTTAACATAGAGGAAATATTCAATCGTTTAATTAAACTTTATACTTATGAGACATTTTGTTTATATATTTATTACACATTCCATATATTATGGCAAAAACGAAAGTTGCAGTATTTCCTATCACCTGCCTTCTTGAAATGGTTAATGCATTGAAAAATTAACTTCTTGTGGTTTGCCAAACTTTGTTGTATATTAAAAAACCAAAACAATATTTTACAGAAGATTAGATAATGACAAATTATTGATGATTCCGTGCATTCATTTGTTGTAATCAGTTAAGCAAATATGAACTACATTTTAAAGGTTAAAATCGGTAACCAACTCAACGAATTGCATTGTTCAATTAGGGAATTGACGTCCAAATCTACATAAAACCAAGTACACAAACCTCAAAAACTATTAAATACCTATTTTAAACCACAGTTGAATTACGTGTCCCTACCGACGTGTTTTTGAAAGTGCTCCCTGTAATTATGTTATTTCTGCAATATGTGATACACGTTGTGACAGTTGTTGTTACTTTGTAATGTGATGTCCATTTCTGTTTATACCGTAATAGTTGAATGTGTGTTATACTACGACAAGTTTAAGAATGTCAACTTTTCGAAAATTATTTTTTCGTTCATTATATTATCTACACTGCTTTCTTTAAAGCAGCTCGTCAGATTCTAAATTAGTAAATTTCGGTATCCACATCACACCTGTAAACTGCAAATCTGTAAAAGAATCGCAATATTTTCCAACAGCTAGACGGATGGGATGGGGGTTGGGTGTTATTCACGTTTTGTTCTGTAAGATTATTTCAACGACCGCAATCAACTTCAGTTTAATCTGTTTACTTTGTTTGGTTTTCAAATTTTACAAATCTGCTGGTATTCTTAAGATAAGACTACAATTTATCAAATGAAGACGCCCTTCCAGGTTTTTTTCACCAAACGAATTGTCAATCAGTTATAAAATGTATTCTACCAAGAAATGTTCGCAAAATGAAAAGTCGCATTGCTTTCGCTCGCGTGTATTGTTTAATCATTCTATAATCATTTTGGAAATAAAGCAAATACTATTCAATGTTATTTGCAGAACTGTTTTATTTCAACAATAGAAGAAGGCAAATTGAGAACGGTCTTTACACTGTATTTAAGACATCAAACATGCAAGTTCATTAGCAGTCTCCGTACATATACACATATTGTAGCGAGAATGTTGGTGGAAGGGAATGGTTTTATAAATGATTGTATGTTGTGTTTCTCAAATATCATAATGTATTGGTTATGTACCATGACCAATATATGTTTCATGTGAGAATTTCTGTAGGAATCTCAGCATGATATACTCGTAATTTATTGCCAATACTTACATCTTGTACATATGATAATTTATTAATGGTTTTGCTGTAATAACAATATTCAACCCAAGGGTACTGAGTGTGGGGCCAAAGTACTATTTATATGGAACCTTTTTTTTGTTCCTCTTTGTACGAATCAAATGTGCTGGTAGTGACAATTGGCTATTTCAGGGTTGACAAAGTTAATACAACAATAAACCCAAATAGCAGAAAAAACTCTAAATACAAAATATACCTCCCAAAGACCGGACTGAAGATTCAGACTGTAGCCGTAGTTACTCCAGGACACTAAGATGACAGAAATGTAAACTCGTGTAAGAGATTTAACAATGACACATATAATACGAAAATATTCATCTACAGAAAACGATGTTAAAACAATTGAAGTAAGAAAGGAATAGATGTGTTTGTGGAACTGACATGAAATTCATTCTTCCTTATATGTATATACACACACACACTCACACACGCACACATATATGAAGAGGAACACCGGATGCATGTGTATGACAGATACATATTAACTATATAAATATCAAACACACCAGAAAAATCCCACTTCACGACCGGTTCCGTACTCTTGGGACTCATCAGGAGATGGTAGGAATCGGACACCGGACTTTTGTGTCACAGACTGAACTCCGTACCAATCGGCCACAGTGAATTTACTTGTATGAATGCGTAAAATCTGGCTTTGTATAACTGTCAATGTTGGTGTATCACCCAAGTGTTATGATAATACACAGTGTACGCGTGGTGTTGCTTTTGAATCAGACAATGGACACATAATTCCTACTTTTTATGAATGTGTAGCAACTTCGGTTACTATCATCTTAGTCACTATGAGACATTTTCTAATTTAAAGAAAAACAATATGTTAAACTAACGGCTGAACAAAAAATTACAGGATTTTTGGGTGACAAGGACGAATGTGAGGAGTCCTGATAAACTAAAATATTAAATAATCACTGACTAAATTTGAAGATATAGACATACCTTTAATCATTCTGCTCTGCAGCTCTGCATGAATTGACTCCGAAGCTAAGGCAGCAGGCAACACACAGCCATCGAACCTTTTAAGTAAAAATAAAGAATTGCAAGCAAAATATTACAAATTAACAGGGTAATCTAGCGAGAAAACTAACATAACAACACATTTTTTTATTAAACTTATTGTTACTATCGGAAAGGATTAAAACTAAAAAAGTTTTACACTAAATATCGCTTGGTTGTTATGAACCGTCAAGGGAATAAAATGAAATATGCTTAGTTGGTTCCTTACAAAAATACAATATAGCATCACGCAGGGTCTTACCAGTCTTACCTTGGTTTGGGAAAGGTTATATTTAACACTTAAATGTCTTTAAATATATTTGAAATTGCCCAATTGTTTGTGTAACTTGTCATGTACAGTTCATTTCAAAGTTATCGAGTTTTAAATCGCTTTTACTTCTTTCTGTTCTTCACAGTAGTACTGTCTTTCTCCTCATTTATGTTTACCAGTATATCGTAAGTTTTCTTCACCCAATATGATTTTGTTTTCTTCTCACTCAACACGTATGGACATACACGTTTCTCAATTTCCTTGTTTAAACATACTTCTTTAAGAAAGAAAATGAAATATTTCTTTAGAAAATAAAATGTTGGACAACTGAATGTCCAATCCAAGACAATCGGAGTTATAACCTTTCCATTCACAAGGAACGTTTAACAAGGAGACTTGTTGTTCTTCGCTTACATATATGTACATGTTATTTCGAATACACAATGGCTAAGCCCTACTTGATTTATCTCGTTAAGTTTTCAGCAAAAGAATCTAATTCATTGCAGTTTCATAAGTTTAGACCAAAAATCTTTTTCTATAATTTGAATGATTTAAGGCTCGCCCTAGTCCTCTGAAAACACTTTTACTTTTTCCTTGCTCGGCAAACACAAACCTTTGGTATATTATAGTGATATCAATCTACCTTATATGAAAATAAAAAGAATCACTTCATTATCTTTCCACAGTCTTTTGCAGATTCTGTTGTTTGTATAACGAGTATTAGGGGAATACATTTCATCAACAGGAGGCATTAACTATATAATGAATATTATATCAGGGTTTCTTTTGTCATTGGATTCGATGACTTGTTACTATACAGTTAGAACACATGTCAATCATGGATGATCACGTGACGTGATCTGCGGTACTACCAACTTAATGTGTTTTATAACCCTTTAAAGATCATTGTGATACGCGTTTCGTTAGCAACAGAAAAAAATATATCTGCAATGTTTTAAATTAAGATTCAGATTAGGATGGTAATGATGCTTTGGGATTGACATCATTTGTGTCAGAAAAATGTATGATCTGAATGGGTGCCAGCTAGTCAGGGCATTATGGATTGAATATCGATGTCATTCGTATAATGTTATATTCAGTCGTCTTTAGAATCCTACCACACACTTATTCTGCGGCGAAGTTCAATTTTGCTCTCAACGAATTTAATCACGCCATAGTTTTGGATCTTTCCAAGCCAATAATCCCTCGCAATGATCTGCTCAAAACTACTTGTATATCCAGTGGATTAAATAAGTTCAAAATTGTTTTAATAGAAACATATTTGACATTCTTATGTTTTTGTATGGATTTTACATTTCTGATGTTGAAGTCGTCATTTTTATGTTTTATTTCACTTGTATATTCTTAACTTTTACATTTTTACTCGTCATCAGTACAGGACAGTTGGAATCAATTATATTTATGTACATAGCGTAAAGTCTGATGTACTAGATTATTTTGATTTTTTAAACGATAAATAGCAACTCTGGAATTATTTGAGGAAGAAAATTCAGTAACTTGTTTGGTCATGATCGATTAAACCTCTAGTGTTCCGGAAACATCAAAAAGATGTAACACTTTAATTAACAACCATGAGAACCAACAAAGAAATCATGGTATTTCCAATCGTTATCCCCTTTAACACACTCTATTAAGCATCAGAGGTAATTTTGCTGTTTGCTAAAATCCTCTACTTTCGCGCCCTTGACACAAACTATTGTATCGATTGCATACACACCACAGATATGTATACATAGAATCCATATCACTCCTGCTATTTGCTATTTGAAGGTCGTTCGCGCAATCTTGGTACACCTAAAAACGATGACTCGCGCAAAGGTGCCTACATTATAGTAACGCAGTTTCGACGTAATCCTGAACTATCGTCACAATATCTTTCATATTCATTAATGGAAACACTTGATGCACTAGATTTGCTGGAATTTTGTGAGGAAAATGTTGCCGTCTATTAAGTCCTGAAGTTATCTGTATGATTGTAAGGTTAGTTTACTCTCTATGAATGTGTTGTACAGATACGTGTTGATACGGTACTCATTGTAATACTCACTCTAGCTCCTCCAGCATATGTGACTGTTGTACAAACATCAATATGTTAACAACCTCTGTCTCTGTCATTTCTCTTCCTTTCTCTGTTTGTATTACAACCTTCTTTACTGATACAGGACATGACAGATGTAGCCTTGATTTTAGGAAGATGATACCAGCATCAATCTTACGGAAGGAATTATTCAGATGCAGACAGGTGATGGGAATCTGAAGGAAGAAAATAAATTTTATACGATAGTTGAATTATATTTTGCTCAATATTATATTGATAATGCATTCATATTAATATTATTCACTGACCGATACCGACTCTCAAGGTCTGCTTGTCTTTTTCAGTACTGATACGAACTATTATCACATCATCATGATGGAACAACCTTTTTAACTTGAGCCAATTCGAGAAGATACCAGAATTCCGGTGAATGAAAGTATCTTTGGAAACGTTACAGTACTAGCTCGCAAAGCACACTTTACGGCATGTCAGAATATCACAGGGTGATATACAATTTGTATCAGAAACTTGATCGTCGTAACGATTTAAATACGAACCAAATGCGGACCTCAATTAACCGAGTAACTCGGGTTATAAATAATAGTTATCCACATAAGGCTCCTTTTGATATTCAAATTATTATTCAACACGGTGCTAACGTTACCTAAGGATTAGTTCACAACGACTTCTGGGGATCATGCATATTTTCTTGAAATAAGTTAACTCCCTATACGTTTGGTGTAGTTCATGGAGACACTTGCATGAAGAAACTTATTATTGCATGATGTCGGATCTTTCAGTTTCACTAAATAAGTTTATTCAAGATATATTCTACAAGAATATTTTATGATTTTAGATTGATTATGACAATTTCCAGGATTGTAAAATATTGCAAACCGACATTGGTATTTAAAGTAAAGCAGTTTCTAAAGCAATCCATCTGAAAGAAACCAAATTATTTAACGATTATTTTTGGCTGTCAGTGATCATTTCATTACTGCCGATCAGTTTCCCAACAAATTAATATTATATCCCCGTCACTACCGCGGATTTACGGCTCGGAGCAAATGCGCACATTAGCCAGTAGAGCCAATGTCCGTATTCTGCAAAAAATGACGCTTCTATCGAAGCCCTAAAGTGATCGATACGAAACCGAGACGAAAAAATGTATGACTCATTTTAAATAATATGAAACAATATATCTTTACCAACTTTCTATTTTTCTTGAGTTCAAGCTCAAATATTGTCTCGTGTATATATATGTACATACGCATATGTAGATGTATCTCCTTATGATATCTCTTGTTTTCTGAGACCGGCTTTAATGACTAGCTGTGCAAGAGATCTTTGCACAAAAAATTCCAACAAAAGTAATAACCCCAAAACAACAAAAGCAAAAGCAACAAAAACAAATACAACAAAACAAAAACACTAGCAACAAAAACAATTTGCCAAGAAAAACAAGAGCCGAAGGGCACTGTGGTTCCTTGCATAGGGGTATATGACAATACACATCATATTATCAAGCAAGATTGGGCTCAAATAGTCCAAGTAATTGTCGTCCTACATGTACCCATAAAGTAACCAACACTATAGCCAACACTTTTGTGATCACAAATTGTGATCGGATTTTTGATCGGAAGGCACTTTTGAGATCTGAATATGGCGTCGAAAATGTAAGAAAGATAAGGTCACCTACAAGCGGGTCAAGAGATATGATAACATTGGTGACCTCAAATCACATGACCGTTAAGTTTGAAAATGTTCCACCACCCCATTCACAACTTGTCCCAAAATATCAACCATGTCACACCTTGGCATTGGGAGTTAATTGCATTATATGTCTACAAATTAACTTTGAACTTGTATACATACATAACTTCACACACAAAGGTCACCCGGGGGTCAACATATTGACATTTTTGATCGGTGAGACATGAATATAGCATCAAAACTGTAAAAATTCAAACTTTTTTATCTTTGCCCATTTCCTCCCCCAAAAATACTATTTCTTAACGTTAATTGACCTTTGGTGACCTAGGATCACCTGACCATTAAGTTTGAAAATATTCCCCTTTACCATTTGCAACTTGTCCCAAAATATCAACCGTGTCACACCTTGGCACTGGGAGTTATTGCACTAAATGTCTGAAAATTAACTTTGACCTCATATAACTTCACACACAAAGGTCACCTGGGGTCAACCAATTGACATTTTTGATCGATGAGACGTGAATATACCATCGAAACTATAAAACCTCAAACATTTTTTCTTTGCCCATTTTCTCCCACCAAAATACTAGTTTTTTAACATTAATTGACCTTTGGTGACCTCGGACCACATGACCGTTAAGTTTGAAAATATACCCCTATACCATTTGCAACTTGTCCCAAAATATCAACCGTGTCACACCTTGGCACTGGGAGTTATTGCATTAAATGTCTGAAAATTAACTTTGACCTCTTATAACTTCGCACACGAAGGTCACACAGGGGTCATACTATTGACATTTATGATCAGAAGGTACCTTTAACATCTGAAAATAGCATCGAAACTAAAAATCCCCAAAACACTTAAAGGTCACCAGAGGTCAAATTGAGGTCAAGGGTTACTCAGATGCGGGTCGACAATTGGATTGCATTGAAGCAACTCTAAACCCTAACAGACAATTCGTTCTCAAGTTATCGCAAAAATACTTGTTTTTTATCATTAATTGACCTATGGTGACCTCGGATCACATGACCGTTAAGTTTGAAAATGTTCCCCTTTACCATTTGCAACCTGTCCCAAAATATCAACCGTGTCACACCTTGGCACTGGGAGTTATTGCACTAAATGTCTGAAAATTAACTTTGACCTCATATAACTTCACACACAAAGGTCACCTGGGGTCAACCCATTGACATTTTTGATCGGTGGGACGTGAATATACCATTAAAACTATAAAAATTCAAACATTTTTTTCTTTGCCCATTTCCTCCCCCCAAAATACTAGTTTTTAACATAAATTGACCTTTGGTGACCTTGAACCACATGACCGTTAAGTTTGAAAATATACCCCTATACCATTTGGAACTTGTCCAAAAATATCAACAGTGTCACACCTTGGCACTGGGAGTTATTGCATTAAATGTCTGAAAATTAACTTTGACCTCGTATCACTTCGCTTACAAAGGTCACACAGGGGTCAACTTATTGACATTTATGATCAGAAGGTACCTTTGACATCTGAAAATAGCATCAAAACTGTAAAAATCCCCAAAACACTTAAAGGTCACCAGAGGTCAAATTGAGGTCAAGGGTCACCCAAATGCGGGTCGACAATTGGATTGCATTGAAGCAACTCCCAACCCTAACGGACGATTAATTCTCAAGTTATCGCAAAAATACTAGTTTTTTATCATTAATTGACTTTTGGTGACCTCGGATCACATGACCGTTAAGTTTGAAAATATTCCCCTTTACCATTTGCAACTTGTCCCAAAATATCAACCGTGTCACACCTTGGCACTGGGAGTTATTGCACTAAATGTCTGAAAATTAACTTTGACCTCATATAACTTCACACACAAAGGTCACCTGGGGTCAACCCATTGACATTTTTGATCGGTGAGACATGAATATAGCATCAAAACTGTAAAAAATCAAACTTTTTTATCTTTGCCCATTTCCTCCCCCAAAATACTAGTTTCTTAACATTAATTGACCTTTGGTGACCTCGGGTCACATGACCATTAAGTTTGAAAATATTCACCTATACCATTTGCAACTTGTCCATAAATATCAACTGTGTCACACCTTGGCACTGGGAGTTATTGCATTAAATGTCTGAAAATTAACTTTGACCTCGTATAACTTCACACACAAAGGTCACCCGGGTGTCAACGCATTGACATTTTTGATTGGAAGGTACCTTTGATATCCAAATCTAGCATCAAAACCAAACATTTTCTTTTTTGCCCGTTTCCTCCCAAAATAAACACATTTTTTCTTATGTGACCTTTGACCTTTTGACCTTGGTTTCAGATGTAGTTTGATCTCCTGATTACAAAAAAAACACGACAAGTATGTACAGCCATCCTTACTCCGACCAAAAACTTTGACCCCATATAACTTCGCACAAGAAGGTCACACGGGGTCGACCTATTGACATTTATGATCAGAAGGTACCTTTGACATCTGAAAATAGCATCGAAACTGTAAAAATCCCCAAAACACTTAAAGGTCACCAGAGGTCAAATTGAGGTTAAGGGTCACCCAGATGCGGGTCGACAATTGGATTACATTGAAGCAAATCCCAACCCTAACGGACAATTCGTTCTCAAGTTATCGCGAAAATACTTGTTTTTTAACATTAATTGACCTTTGGTGACCTCGGATCACATGAATGTTCAATTTCAAAATGTTCTCCTAACCAGTTCACAACTTGTCCCAAAATATCAACCTTGTCGCACATTGGCACTGGGAGTTATTGCAGTTTTAATATTTTGGGTTTTTGGCCTCTAACTGACCTTTGGTGACCTTCACAGGCACCAAAAACAACAGGGCACACCTTCTAACTATGGCGGAGCTATATACCAAGTTTGAGTTAAGTCCAACTTTCCCTTGTTGAGTTACAGTGTACCCAAGCAAGTGTCACAGACGCACACGCACACACAGACACACACACCCCCACACACATACATACACACCCACACACGCCAACCTGACTACATAGGTTCCTTTTGCTAAAGCAGGGAACAAAAAAAGTAATAATTTGCTTTATAGCTATGTCTGCATACCAAAACATATAGGAAGATATTTCCCATTGGGTGATTACACTGTTATCGGCTGGTAGAGCAAGGATTGACACCCATAACACCCGATACACACAGAGAACACAGTTACTACTGTAAATCTTTAAGTTTTGTACCACAGCAAAAACTGAAGCATACTATATATCTGTAGCATGTGCTATTTGGATTACAGTAAGTATGAGGATAATTTGTAATTCCAACAAATCCAGTTTGATGTTTTTTTTTGGATTACACACATCCTCAGTTTTTACTGTAATCTATATAGCACATGCTACCGATATATCAGATTTATAGACACGATCCAGTTTTTTACTGTGGTACAAAACTTTACGGTAACTATTGTTATCTCTGTGTGAATCGGTTGCTCAGGTAGCATCGTTTTCAGTCAGTCATTGTTCTCTTGTAGCGAATTTGAAAGGCAGAAATTAACGTAAGGATGAGAAATGAGAAATGCTTACAAAATTGATAAATAATTCATTACTTATTTAATACATCTGGTGTAGAGATATTGATTGTCAATACATATATGCACGAAACACGCTACCCTTTATAGCTATCCTGTTATTAACATCATAGTATAGATTCGTTATGTAGCAGTTGTAGGCTATACAAATTTAAAGCCTGGTAGATCATTTTATTTTTAAGGAATGAAAACACAGGTAATATGGTTCATTTCAATATAATTTTAATTCCTTACATCATACTTAGCTGCGTTCTCTAGTAGCCGTATAGTATATCTCTGCAATGCCTTACTATCTCGGAGGTTAATCTGCACTGTCTTTGTACATAGTGCCCTGAGAGGATCCATATCAGCAACCTGATAAAATACACCAAAGTAATGTTAGTTACATTCCAGTTAAAATTGTTTTCATCTTAAATCGTTTTTATGCACTTGGTTTCCATTCACTTTGTAGTTTCTCAATACTTCCTAGATGTAAGAGAAGATACAAAGTTAATTGATGAGTCCACTCATGACACACTTCAATTCTACAAAGCTGTAACACAAAGTACTTTCTTTTGGAACCGTTATTTGGGCGGGGGAGGCGTACAGAGATAATGTTATTCCTTTTTTGTCTTTATGTCAACAAGGGCTACATCCATAGTCTAGGTAGATACTATAAGGGGGATAAAGGAGGTTAGGGAGATAAGGGAGATAACATACTGTACTGCACACCACATCAGAAATATGAGGAAGTGTGTGAGTGTGTGAGTGGGGCAGTTTGTGAGGGTGAGAAGAAATAGTGTGTCGCGAACTCCTAGACTTTAAATTCTATCAAACTTGGTGGTCATGAGCCTGACCATATAAACTCGTTATAAGTCAAAGAGCACAGGTCAAAGGTCAAGAAACCTAAAATTGGTTTTCAGACATTTTCTGTTTGTCAGCTTGCAGGGAAAAACAATTAAACCACGATATGTAGAAAGTGATGAGAAAATATTAAAATAGGACAGATTTTGGTGTTTAAGGTCGGGTTGAAAGGTCAATTGAGGTCCAATGTCAAAATTACCTAAATTGTGCGAAAGAGTATGTCGCAAACTCCTCCTAGCCTGTGTGTCCAATTAAATTCAAACTTGGTGGGTTGGTGACTGACCATGCATACTTATGTTTGCGCAATTGATGGAATCCTACGTCAAAGGTTAGAGGCCAAAGGTGTAGAGAACGATGAGGCAAATTTTTTCATAAAACATATTTAGGGTTAGGTTCAAAGATCAATTGAGTTAAAAGGTAAACCTGGTTTAAATTATGTGGAATAAAAGGTTTCAGGAACTTCTCCGAGACCGTAAGTCATATAACCCTATTGGTGTGTATTTGCCTGACCATGTACTGTAAACTCTTCTCTGGGTGTTTGGTGGCGTCATAGGTTCAAGGTTAGAAACCCAAAACCCGTTTTAGCCATTTTCTGCTTGTCAGTTGGTTGGAAAATGTAGTTAATCGATAAAATATGTAGAGCATATGGCGGATTGTCGCAATAGAAGAAAGGGGAGGTGTATGCTTATTCGTGAACCAACGGTGGCACCATGCAAGTAATGCTACAATGAAACATTACCTATTCTCAACAAACGTGGAAATTCTAGCTGTTGGAATGAGACCTTATTACCTCCCCCGGGAATTATCTCATGTAATCCATCCCACAATATATGTACCCAATCGCAACGTTGCAAAGGCTTATGAAGTGTGTGCAGTTATGCAACATTTAGTAGTAATGTTAGTAGAACCTATGACAAGCAGTTTCGTAACTCACCTCCCAATCGCCAGTTTGAAGATTTAGGCGGTACCCACAATCTGGCCACGTGACTTTTATAAATAACAAGTAGTAAGAACGTATGGAATAATGAAGAAAAAGAAAAACAACATTGTGATTTATTATGCTTAATCACAAACTCTGATATTTTTTTTCTCCCAAAGTCACTTATCATATAAGTGAAAATATTTACATAAATATCGCATGGTTCAGCAACAGTGTTCCAGAGGAATTATTATCATTTTACAATTATTGTTGGATTCTTTTCTGAACGTCAGTAAATTATTCAATAGATAACACCCAGCAGCTTCTAAATGATGCATATATTCTTTCGAAAATCGGTGTAATCTACATTCCGCTCTCTCTTTTCAACACTTTATAAATAATAATAGGAAATATCCTATGCCTACCGGTAAGTCTGTAAATCGATGAAGTAACTATACAAGGGTGCGTGGGATGTCTGTTAGTTGCCCGAAAATACATACTCCCATAGCTAAATGCGTTTCTTTGAAAGACAACGCACAATTGACAAATGGATAACTAAGTCACCCAGTTTCAATTTGTAAAATCAACATTTGTAACATCTCTTGCTAACAACAAAATATTACGAAATTAAATGTTTTCGAAATGTTTTATGTTTTATCTCCTAACGTTTATCTGAAAAAATTTGATATGTGATATATTGAGGTTTCAGCTTCACAATATCGATATAACATGGGAAAGAATACAACTTAACAATGTTGAGCATATAACAGTTGTAATTTAATGGTAATTTATCACATTTTGAAAATAAATGCAGAGATTCTTGACAAGATATCAACATTTACAGGTAAGAAAGAACATTTCGAAGTAATTTTTAATGCGATTACAATATTTGGAATAGACCATGAACATTACAAAATGAGGTGTAAACATTTTGTAATTAAAAATCAAGTAACAATCACTGAAGTACACCCCACACGTAACAATAACAACCCTCATTCCACGTGCATTTGTAAACCTACCTCTTGTATCCCTTTCTTTCATTTCAGATGGTATATAATTAGACAGATTGTCCATGGGCAACATACAACTACGAAATCTGTATCAAGGAAACAAAAAAAAAACGATAAGAAACCTACTTAAATGTACATGTTGATGTGGAATTGGTATACTATAATCATTTCAATCTGCAAGTTTCCTTTACCAAAAGTAAGTATCAAAACAGATTATCATGCATAGTACATGTCTAGCAGATTTCCTAAGCCATTTACATGATACACATTACGTTATTGTTAGCATGAATAGTTACATATGGTAAAGAAAATACTGCATTCATTTGAAAATAAGCGAATATCGGTGTTAACATTCAATATATCGATGTATTTATTTATATATGATGTAGTGGCCACGAACCCCATTAAGTTTGTAAAACCCAATGAAACCTAATATGGCTGATTGTGATTATTTAGTTCATTTGTAAAATAGATAAATATAACGTTTAAATATTTGAAATCCACTCGAAGTTTATTTTGTAATTTTATCGAACATATTCTTTTTCAGTGCATTATTTAATATAAAACGCAAAAGGAAACGTGATCCAAGAAGACTAAAGGTCAAACTTGTCGAAATGTGTGCGAAAATGCGTAAAACTTGTATTGATCTTATAATACTAACGATATGTCTTGTAATTGTTGACATTTCATTCCGAAATGAAATATGTTCTTCATGTCTGTTTTTCCTATTTTCCTCATCTTTTTAGTTCCCATCCCTTTCTCAATGCATATATGTTCTACTGTTGTCACGGGTGCCAAACGTACTCGACTTTGAAGTAAAAATAATTCTTCTCCATAGCGTTCAACACACTTATTAACATGCACGCACGATATAGGAGTCTGTTGAAAAGAGAGCAAAGACAGGTAAGGTTATGCATGATCACTGAGTTTTAATTATCTTCTTTGAGAAGTAAACTATCTGATATAATTAATTCACACACCCCCACTAGAGATATAGCATAGCGCATCATTATGTAATGTATCTTCTGCTTCACCGCTAGTTTGCCTAATCAACTGTAAATTTTCAAGAAATTGATTGATTGAAATGATCACTGTACACAAGAAGTCCATTTTGATATCCCATTCAAAAACATTGCTATTTGTCAATATTGCATTTCCATAAGCATTTTTTTTATAGAAATGAAATGTTTCACAGCTGATATACCATTATGTCAATTCCCATACGCAGCACAAACACTCAATACGAAAAAAGTAAGACTTTCATGGCCCTTAATGACCTGTTTTTAATGCGTTGAAAAATTATTTTATGGTTCGTAATGTCATGTGAGCATGTTTATATAAAGTTAAAAGAACATACTATAGTTCAGATTATTTATGAAACAATACATTAACATTAGTATTAGGCCTCTATTGGATCTTAACAATTTTATCCTATAAGAAGCAATTAAGAATATATTAACATATTTATATATAATATAACAAAAATATTAACATATTTTAAAAAGTAAATACTTTTCAAAACGAAATTGATATGAAATCACTACTAGCACTAAACTATTCCTCATTTCTCGGACTATATATCAAAACTAAACTTTCACCTAAATCAAAACACGTTAAAAAATTACGACCACTTTGCCATTTGAGAAATATTTGTTATTTAACACTGTCCGGTGACTGTTGAGTACTTATTCCAGTCAGAGTGTCTTTATAGTTTTTGTTACAACTATTTTGTACAGGCAGAGAAACATTAGAATAATTGGGTTGGAAGTGTGAAAAAAACATTAAAGGTGGTTGCATTGATGTTTTCAACCATATTTGCTGAAAACAAAGATGCGTCTACAACTGACATTTATTGGATATGTTAATGACAAACCAGTAACCGAGTCCTAGACTTTTATAATAATAAAAACATTATCCCTAGTCTTGATTCTTAAATCTTGATAAAAACGGTTATTATGGTCAATACCGTTGGTACTGCTAATACATGAATCAAATGTACAATTGCTCATTGTCATCTATCTGTGAATATCATAATCCCAATTTGACATGTACACTTACATCATGATTGGCGGCAATGTACAGGAGTTGTACTTTAGACCTCTGTTGTAGTCCAGTATCACTGTCGTTTATATAAAATGTATGTGAGAAAGAATCTCGAATAGCTTCAAAGTCATCGACCTAATTGAAAAAAAGGAACAATGAGATGGTTAGGAAAATGTCAATATGCTTAAAGGTAACAAGTTCAAGTATATATCATGTTCCGGGTGAGATATTCTACTACGGAAGAGCGATTAAATTGCTGCTTACTTTACAAACAATATTGGTACATCAGGTATGGTACACAGTAGCAATGTATTAAAAGAAATTTAATAGGTAACACACTTTGGAACACTAGCCTTTGGAACGAGGTATATTTCTATGGAACGCGAAAAGGACCACAACATATGATGATGTTAATGATGATCTAATTTTATACGTTCATGTACTAAAAAACTTACGATCATGTACTAAACATATACGATGATGTACTAAAAAACTAAGATGTTCATCAAAACATATACGATGTACTGAAAAACTAAGATGTACATCAAAACATATACGATCATGTACTGAAAACTTGTGATGATGATGAAAAAGCGGAAGTTACAAAAAAGTGGCGTATGAATATCCATTATTGTCGTTTGAATACGCGTATGAATATCCATATATAACTGTCTCTTGGGGCGGTGATTATATTGGATGAATACACGGGGTCGCTATTATTTTGCTCCGTGGTACGAAGGTTAGTCGCAACGTACGTAGTCATATATACTTTCGTCGAAATAATAATACATGTAACGTTAGGGCTAGCCTATGCTTTGGTATATAGGCCTGCCTTACTTAGCCTACGCGGAATTTTTAAAATAAAACAATATACTACTACTGGTAACTGAAGGGAAAATTGACTATGGGAGGAATATGGACCACCAAATTAGATTTCTACATAGCTGAGGAGGGATGTGTTATACTTCTATACTACCATCTTATTCACTCGCCTACGAACGTCAACCTCAAGCAATTAATTGAAGAATTGTCAGATGGTCAAATCAGGTTGAAGGTAAGAATGAAATGTCTTATTTCAGGGCATGATGTAAATTTGGGACGAGGGGAAAACTCTCATTCCTTTCCAGAGAAACTATTTTATGACAACAATCATGGCATTGTCAAAGCGTTATAGAATGAATTATCGAACACTCCATTGGCATGAGTGTATAACTCTCAATGGAGAACAGGTTCTTGAAATTATTTAGTGTGCAGGTAAAACGGTTTTTGACACTTACTGTACAGTGTTAACATGATACTTGATAGGCCTATAGTTACGCAAAACTGGTATATAGAGTTCGCTTACTCAACCATGTATACACTAGCTTAAATGATAGCCTAGTCCTATATAGGCTTAGGACAGGACCCAATACATCTAATAAATGCCTGATTTGTCCTAATTCTGGTTATATGGATTCATAATTCAGGAATGATGGATGGATCAAGTCCCATACAGGCCCTATTGTGGAATTCTAGGATATTCCACTCAATTTTAGGCCTGCACTACTTTATTTTTGAAATCCTTATACAAGCCTATATATAATTACATTCCCAAATGTTTTTCCTGTATATTAATCCTTGAATAATATTATTAATTACAGTTAGGGTTGGAGTTAGGGCTTAAGGGTTCTCACTGTGGCAAAATAATAAACAATTGCTCATTTCTTTTCAATTCAGAATGCCGTCAAAGTATGTGCGGACTACTAAACGTTCATCATGATCAGAGGAAAGTATGCGACAAGCTGTGATGAAAGTAAGACAAGGTATGGGGGTGTTGTCAACTGCTAAGGAGTATGGCATACCCGTTACTACCTTGAGGAGCATAGCCAGGGGACCCAGCGAGAACTTCAAACCAAGTTTGGGAAGAGGTTCTACTTTGGGAAATTTAAATGAAAGTGACCTAGAAAAGTACTTGTTGAAAATGGAAGCCTTTGGGTTTGGACCATCGAGACGTGATTTGAAATCACTGGCTTTTGAATATGCAGAAGTGAATAATATCAAGCATAGTTTTAACAAGGAATTAAAGGAGGCAGGTCGTTACTGGTTGGAAGGTTTCCTCTCTTGCCATCCTAGGTTGTGTTTACGTAAATCTGAAGGCCTTACACGACCAGGGCAATGGGCACGAACAGAACTCAAGTAATGAGTTTTTTTTGAGTGTCTCGAGGATGTCTTCACCCGGGAGGGTTTTTTTCAAAAACCTGAGAGATTATACAATGTCGATGAAACAGGCCTTGCTTTGACAAATAGACCGGGTGAATAATTGCATTAAAAGGGAAAAGGTCCATTGTCAGCATCACTAATGCAGAAAGAGGAGAAAATGTGACAGTAGTGGCATGCTGTAGTGCCTCTGGTCAATATCTACCACCTTATGTTATCATGAAGGGGAAGCGAAGGAAGGAAGAATACGCTGATGGCTTACCGCCTGCATCCAAGTTGAACATGTCAGATTCTGGATATATAAATACTGATTTGTTCTTAGATTGGCTTCAGTTTTTCAGACAGCATGCAGTAGCCGGCAAGGTAGTGCTCATTATTGATGGGCATGCGTCACATGTAAAGAGTGTGCGAGTAATTAACTATTGTATTGAACATGACATCGTGCTGATAAATGCCTTCCAGCACACACCACAAAGTACCTACAACCTCTGGACAGATCTGTATTCAAGCCGCTAAAGTTGCACTACGACTATGCAACAAACACATGGATGAAGCGAACCCCAGGAGCATCTATTACAAAATACAGATTTTCAAGTTTGTTTAATGAAGCCTGGGGAAAAACTGCTATAGTGGCAAATGCTGTGAGAGGCTTTAAGGCCTGTGGTATTTCACCTCTTAACCCCAATGCAGTCCCTGAGGAGTCCTTTGCACCATCTGAAGCTTCAGAAAGAGCCACACAAGAGCCTGGTCCAAATGACATCTTGACGGAGGCCGAACCTGGTTCAGATGACATGCCGATGGAAGCTGAACCTGGTTCAAAGGAAATACAGACGGAGACCGAACCTGGTCCAAATGAATCGGAGACTGAACCTGGTCCAAATGAAGAGGCCACATCAGAGATCAGAGAAAAGGAGCCTACTAGCCTCGATCCGCTAAATACAAGCTTCGAAGACATTTTGCCCGCGCCACAATATGAGCGACCAACTACAAGTAGGTCTATAAGGAAGAAGCAGAAAACTGGAGAACTTTCTACTGCAGCATAATTAGAAGAGATAGAAGAACTAGAAAAACAACCTAAAAACAAGCGTAGTTTAGCAGCAGCTAAGCCAGCTCATGTAGCGAAGGGAAAAGGAGAGACAGGAAAAGAAAAGGATAAATAAAAAAATGTCACCAGCATCCCAGTTTGGAGCTTCCCATGATCCTTCAAATTACTGTTGGATTGTTTTGAATTCTTCTATGATGATTTTAGAAATGCTCAGTGGGTACAGTGTCAGGAATGCATAAAATGGGTGCATGAAAAGTGTGGAAATCAAGCTGTGAAAAGAGGATTTGTTTGTTAAGAGTGTTTGTAAGCCATGTCATAAGTCCTAGTAGTGGTGGTTTCTTTTTTCTGTATTTTCTCTGAACAATAATGATTTACTAACTAGTGCAAAAGGGATATTGAAATTAAATGTACTAGAGTTACACAATTCCAAACATTCAGAATGCAATGTAACAATGAACCTTTTTTTTTCGTGGATGATTTTTTTTGTGACGTTTTGTGTGCGTTACAGTAGTTTAAAGTCTTTTGTTACCTGTCACTTACTTGTTAACTGTTACTTTAATACTTGTTAACTATTACTTAAATAAAAATCACCATGCTCTATACATAACTTTCATAATGATCTCATTTTTCTGCATTACCTGTCCATGCAGGTAAAATGGACTACGGCAAGTGTGTTGTGGTCCATATTACCTGCACATGCAGGGAAAATGGACTACAATGA
>JAIPMN010132406.1:0-14469 GCA_020650975.1 Apostichopus californicus | reverse complement strand
ATTTAAATCGACATATACCAGCTTCATTCTACATATCATCGATTTATTTTACTTAAATCGATGATATGTCCATTTAAATCGACATCTACCAGATTAAATCGATGATATGTCGAATTAAACTGGTAGAAGTCAATTTCCGTGGACTTATACCAGTTTCTAGCGTCTCAAATTGACATATACCTATTTAAATCGACATATCATCGATTTAGCTCATTAACATATTCCAAATCCCGATTTCGGTGATGACTGACATGTGGAGATACATCACGTGTAGTCACCTGACAAGGCGGGCGAATAATTTAATAGTTCCAAAATTACGAAGCTAGCAAGGGTGTTCATCATGGTTATGTCAATGGTAATTATGAACAATTACTTGCAAAAAGATTTCGGTGTAACAATAAGGCTGAAAAAACTGATATGTCAATGACGTGCAATTATCTCAATGCAAACTGGGCTTGTCTACTCAAACACGTGGCGCTATAGTATAGGAATATACATGCAACTGAATAGGCCCATAGTACGTACACAGATGCAATTACCTACTCCAGTTACACCATAAACAAAGATGTTCTGCAGTGAGGCCTACTGTGAGGTTACGTTTTAATGTAGCTAAATATATACCCATGGGGTTTAACAATTACAGTATTCAAGCTCAAATCATGCATTCCACTGTGCTCGTGTTTATTTTCAATTATTCGCCCGCCTTGTCAGGTGACTACACGTGATGTATCTCCACGTGTCAATCATCACCGAAATCGGGATTTGGAATATGTTAATGAGCTAAATCGATGATATGTCGATTTAAATAGGTATATGTCAATTTGAGACGCTAGAAACTGGTATAAGTCCACGGAAATTGACTTCTACCGATTTAATTCGACATATCATCGATTTAAACTGGTAGATGTCGATTTAAATGGACATATCATCGATTTATTTTACATATCATCGATTTAAATCGGTATATGTCGATTTAAACTGGTATAAGTCGAATGAAACTGGTATAAGTCGAATGAAACTGGTATATGTCGATTTAAATCGGTATAATTCAATTTCAGTTGCTGGAAACTGGTATAAGTCGAAGGAAACTGGTATATGTCGATTTAAATCGGTATAAGTCGATCTCCCATAATTTGAGACTGATGGCCCGCCATACAACACACGGCCAGACAAAGCACGTCCCGACTCAACTCGGATCATCGTAACGTAGAACATCGTGGATTTTCGGGCAGTGTTCGTATGGATGGAAATTACGACTGATTTTGGTTTAAAGTCGCGGCGTCGGGTTCAGTCGGGAAAACTGAATATTTAGCCCTTTTCCAACTGGCGGTCGAGAGTTTGTCAAACTGCACCGTTTTAGCAAATTAACCAAACACGGAGTAATAAAAAGTAAAAAATCAAACCTAAGACGAGCTCGGTCGTTAAATTTGTGTGTGCTGATAAGTCAATTGGTATAAGTGTGCGGAAAGGCTCAGTGTGCAGGAGTGGTCAGTGTGCAGGAGTGGTCAGTGTGCAGAGTGGTCAGTGTGCAGGAGTGGTCAGTGTGCAGGAGTGGTCAGTGTGCAGGAGGGGTCAGTGTGCAGAAGGGGTCAGAGTTGTAAGTCCACGGGTCTTCACAACAATCGAAAATTAGGTCACGACGATCGGGTCATGATAAGTCTGGCAGTGTACGACTTGCTTTACGTTGTACATTTTCTCTTTTAACAGGAGTTTTCGGAGAAGTGAAAATTAAAGAAAATGGCGACCGGGATTCCGACTATCTCATTTCAGATATGACAGACACTGTTACTGGAAAGTTCGAGGTAGGCCTAAGATAAACAAGTTACAAGTTATTCACCGTACTCGACAGTTAAAGATAGATATGAGACCTGCAAATATATCTGCTACTTAACTCCACCAAAACGTATGATATATTGGCGACTGAATACACCAGGCACAGCTTTTCTACCCTTAAATATCTACTTTATTGGCTCCAATTATAGCACGCTATAAACAGGAAAGTTTTGTGATTACGTAATCGAACTACCACGATCGTATTTCGACCCCAGGCTCTACAATTAGCCTGCATAGCTTCTTAACACTATTAGGCTCTTTGTGTAAACAATGTGTGGAAATATGTTCATGTCTTCACACAAAGATCACAATATGGATGTCTGATTATACACAGTAGGAAACTACCAACCATGGAGTGTCACGTGAAGGGCTCCCAGGTGCTATTGACATATTATTTAACCCTTTGTCAGTTCGAAGCGATGCGAGTTTCATAGACAAAAGAACCCCGTAAAACGGGCCATTTCGGTAAAAATTGAGAAGAATTCCTCATAGCTTTGGTTGATAATGTTGTTGAGATATACTTACTATACGTGTCAGAATGACACGGACTAATATTGGTTCATTTACTGTCAGAGTCCTACGGATTGTATTCGGTGGTCCCCGCTATAATTTTACGCACTTGTTTACGTGCTAAAACGGCATGGAGACTCGTGTGACTAAAGAATGACCATCATGTACAATTCTGATAAACTATACGTGCGTTACAGCTGCAGTTCGATTGTTTGAAAGTAAATACTGTTAAAATGACAATTTTGGAATTAAAACTTGCGGTAACCATTAGACAGATGTACCACCTAGCTAGATTTCGTTGTTCACGTGGTGACATTACATGATCACATTAACGTGGTACTCAATACTTTGTAATAGATTCATATACATAAATGATAAAATATTGTTATCATGATTTTATGGGAATGCTGATTTTATTAGAAATTTTGTTTTCTTATCGAATATCTTTCGAATTCTTTTCGATTTCTTTTCGAATTCTTTCGAATTCTTTTAGAATTTAATTTTAAATTAATTTTAAAATGGCAATTTTATGAAAGAAACTTCCATAAAGGAGGAGATATAACAAAAGTTACTTTCTATGCCAACTCCGTTACAACGGTAAACATTAGACAGATGTACCACGTAGCTAGATTTCCTTGTTCACGTATAGCTTCACCAGGAATGTGGTGGTTACATTACATGATCACATTAATGAGTACTATAAGGGTTGATTGCTACAAAGGAGGTTTTTACGTTTTTGTTTCGCGTCTCCTATAATTGACATAGCTGATCCTGATTTATATGTACCGTGATGTTACGAAGTGTTAATTAAGGTAGCATCAATACTGCAATACTATACTACAATACAATACTAAACTACAATAGTACAATACTGAACAAGCAAGTCCCCAATGTTTGACAGATTCCTTGGTGTTTTCATCAGCCTGACTGGTATCTACTTCATGTCTAAGATGTTGCCGTGTCCAGAGAATGTTTTTCAAGTTACGTTCCACTGTTTGATGCTCTGTGTCTTTGCAAATGTTCCTGATGACAGACCCTCTGAAACTTCGATTACTCCCAGCATCTAGTAAGCATTAGCAATTAACTGTGGCCCCTGACAAGAGAGAGAAATATGTAGCAATTACTTTTGCAATACTTTTCAGAGGCAATTTGTCAGACTTCTGGGCGAATATGCTCAGGAAAGCCGTGTACTGGCCTTTGAAATGGTATCTAGGGCGCTGTTCAAAAAAAGGCGTTGTTCAAACAGTGCTCCAAACTCGAGTTAGTCCATCATATGGACTAGACCTTCCGATGCAGTTATGGCACCATTTTTATCTTTCAAACCTGAATATGAAAGGCTCAGTAAGGAATAGTATGAGAGAGAAGTTAACTCTACATCACGAGATACAATGTTACTCAGACTTAGCACCGATGGTGGCATGCAGCTTGGTAACTTTGCAAGCTGACAGAGCAGAATCGAGTTAGATCATATCATAGTGCATGGCATGATGGCTCACAGTAAGGCTAGCAACGGACCTGGTACGCTCCTCATGCAGAGGTTTTTGTAGGAGTTCGTTGAAGGATTGTGTTTTATATGTACTCTCTATAGCTACGAACGTGCGCTCTTCTCCCTCTAACAATTGTAACCCAAAGAGACAAACCTGGCAGGAATCCCTAGCTAAACAGTGTAGTTAGGCTTGCATCATAGGCTTCATAGGCTTGCATCATAGGCTTCATAGGCTTGCATCATAGGCATCATAGGCTTGCATCATTAGGCTTCGATCAGTTCAAGTGCAGCTCGTAGATTGCTCAGCAGCATCTCTCTACCAACTCATGCTGTCAGTACACTACAAGAGTCAGTCAATCACCCTGTAATGAAACGAATGACAATGATGTGACAGAAAAGAGGGGTATACGGACTTTACAAATTTTAGCCGAGTATGATCGCCAATACAATAATCCTTAGCTCCTGCATGCCAGTGCAGAGGGTTCTTGTTGAGACATTGGTTAAGTGGTTACCATCACAGTATCAAGTTGTGCTTAATGGGTGAAATGAAAAGAAGAAGTCGTCAAAAGGTACACATGTCCAGGCCATGAGGGTTGTCCAGCAAATTTAAGCAAAGAGGCCAATATTGGAGATTAGCAAAATGGTGGGGAAATGTGTGCATCCAAATGATGTACAGTTATGAACGCACAGAACGTCAAGTGCCTCGTAACTCATGCCAAAGGCAAGGCATGTAAAGTTATAAAAGTTTTATCTGCATGTTTAGACTGCCTTATAATGTGTTGCAGTGGATATCATTCACAATCCTCTCAACACAGTCATTTGTTTGCAAGAGTAGTACAGATTTCCATTATGCCATTATGCGGAAAAGGGGTTCCTTATTAATATCACACACTTACAGCAAAATACCACAAAATAAGGCACGTACCTGCAGCAAAGATTATGTCCACACGTTTCGAGACTTCCACTCAAAAAGCAGAGGCTGTCAATAATGTTCTCAAGGTGACCAATCCACATTTTCACGCAACAGTCAGTACAGGGACCACAGTGCCATATACCTCACAAGTAACGTGCCTGGAGAGTCCATAGCCAGAAAGATGAGAAGCTGTAATATTGAAGGTGAGCGCAAATAGTCCATTAATCCAGAACCTGGAAACAGATGCAAAGAGTAACAGCAATATGTCAAGTTACGTTATTAGGCAGAGCATACAGAAGAAGGAGGGACAAAAACGATTTAAAACAATGTGCCAAACCGATTCAACACAATGTGCCAAACCGATTTAACACAATGTGCCAAAACGATTTAACGCAATGCACAACGATTTAACACAATGAACAACGATTTAACACAATGAACAACGATTTAACACAATGAACAACGATTTAACACAATGAACAACGATTTAACACAATGAACAACGATTTAGCACAATGTACAACGATTTAGCACAATGTACAACGATTCAACACAATGTATAACGATTTAACGCAATATGCAACCATTTGCAACATTTGAACACAACAGGAAACCATTGAATACAACAGGAAACCATTGAACACAATATGCAACCATTGAACACAATATGCAAAAATTGAACAAATATGCAACAAATGAACAAATATGGAACAATGGAACAAATAAGCAACAATTTAACCAATATGCAACAATTTAACACAATATGCAAAAATTTATCACAATATGCAACAATTTAACTAATTTATTTTGAGTTTGAGTATACATCCACAACAATAATAGAGAAGTAGTACAAATGTCAAGATCAAACAAGGTGGTGCAGGAACACAATAAGCAAACCATTTAACACACTGAATAACCAACGATTTCACACAATATGCAACGATTTCACACAATATGCAACAATTTCACACAATATGCAACAATTTCACACAATATGCAACAATTTAACACAATATGCAACAATTTAACACAATATGCAAACAATTTAACACAATAAACAACGAAATAACACGGCATGCAATAATATACAAATAATGAATGGTTATGAGTGCAATAGTGCAAATATTTCATGAGTTGAAAGATGTAATTGGATGTAAAATGCACTCATGCAACAGATTGTTTTGAACAGACAGGTTTCTCTGCTCTCTTACCATTGAAAAAAAGTGCTATCAAATAGTATAACCCATGGTTCTATTTCATAGAGTGCAATAGAGCGGATTTTGCATGCAATCGACGAGCAATTGACCAATCAAATGGCCGGAATATAATTAGGTGTTGTATAATACCCAATAATATAATACCTAACTGGTCGCGCAACATATTTTTTTATGCACCGTTGCACTACAGTAGTCTTGGTATACTTAAACACACTAATGATTTAGACTTTATAACGCCCTGATGAAGAAAGGGTCTATACGTTTTCTTTTTGTCTGTTCAGGTAGTGGCGTATTTTCTAGCCGAATCGGCAGGGATATTTCAAGCTGTTCCTGGAAAGGAAATACTTTGGCCTGCGGGAGCATATTCTCCTCCACCAGATGAACCTCGATGTGGATTCTACAATGAGAAACCAGATTGTCATAGAAACGAAGGTATGTTGGTATTTCTTACCGGACTTGCATACGGTATACAGTATACGGTTAAAGTACAAATGTGTACGTGACTGATACCACTTCACCTGACCCAAGAGACTAACGCATGCGTATAGGACGGTCCTTTTAGACCAATCAGAAGATGTAATGTCTGCAACATATTGATCCTTCGGTAGGTCAAATCCCAACGGAAAGTTTTGTGTTTCATATATAAACAAAGAATTGTGTAGTTTCTCTTTAAATTAAGTACATCCCAGGTATAATGGGAGGACTTATGTTTTTTATTTTCCAGGCTGGGGTACGATTGCTGTGGTTCTTGTAACAACTCTGACTCTTGCCTTCGCCAGTGTCCTGTTATTTGCTTGGGTTTACAGGTACTGTCTGTGTCCCTCTGATAAATTAATTTGGTAGCGATTGTACTTAGAAACTGTAAATTTAGAACGTCGGGAGGAGAGGAGTACTTCCTTCTCCTTGGAAATCTTTCCCGAACTTGGCCTGTAGTCACGGTAACAATTATTCTTATGTCATCAAATTTGAAAAGCCCTCATTCCCTATGTGAGAAAAGAACTACACCTAGTGACATTGTACGGATTCCAAACTGATAATTATTCAAAAATTAAGAAAGAGATTTTAAGAAAATGTTACTTTCTCATTTTACAAATAGACGCATGCGAAGAGAAGGAGAAGTCATGAAAATGTTATGGAAAGTCAAATACGAGGATCTTGTCTTTACAACCACAAGAATTTCAAGCAATTTGTCGAAGTTGAGTGGAGACGCTGTAAGTAATTTTATGAAAATCCAAGATTGAACTAGATTTCGTTCCGTAAAGCAAGAGTTTTCATTATATACAGAGATCCCAACACAACAGTCAACAGAGACAAACACTATAGGTGGCCTTGATCAAGTAGTACACATTGTGTCATAACCTATGTTAAAAATTAGTGCTAACATATATTTCGTTTTAGCGGGAAAAAGTCTACATATCTTGTCGTCAGTAACTGAAAGTTAACGAAATATTGCAATAGCTCTATTCGTATAGGGAAGGAGGGGGAAGGGGGGGGGGAGGGTGTGGTATCCGTGACGTAGATGGTCGTATTTGAAAGAGATCGATATTGATGATTAGATAGCATCAATATGCACCAATCATAATGATAGCAATAACCATAACTAGATTGTTGACGCTGAATAAAGCTCGGATTCTGCTTTAGCTGCGTACATAATTAAAAGGGACAGTCGATTTCTAACTTACACTGGTATTCTTATTTCTCTTTCTACAGGGGAAACCGGCAAATGGGCACAGTATTTCGTCAACGAAACCTTTTCATGCTGCGGTGGCTCAATACTTTGTACTAGACTTTATATACATAAATGATAAGATATTGTCATCATGAATTTATGGGAATGCAGCTGATTTAATTGGAAATTGTATTTTCTTTTCGAATTCTTTTCGAATTTCTTTAGAAGTCTATTCGAATTCTTTTAGAATGTAATTAAAATTAATTTTAAAATGGCAATTTTAGGAAAGAAACTTCCATAAAGGAGGGGGATACAACAGAAGTTACTTTTCATGCCAAAACCGTTAAAAGCTGCGGCCAATTCGGTCAGGCTAAGTCGCTTTTCGAGCGATATATCTCCTGACCAGTATCAAATTTGTCTTATAGATTTCATTCCCCGCCCCCCCCCCTTTTTGGTTTGCATTTGTATTTTTTTAAGTGAATCTATATGCTACTTTATTCCTGACAGAAAGATGTTACCTGACTCATGGAATTAAGTATTAGCTACTAACAAGCTTTGCACTGCAGCCCAAGAAGAGACTCTTTAAATTAATATTTATGTTTGACAAAAGTTTCTTGCTCTTTATTCTCTGTTTACTATTGTATATTCCTTTCAACTACGTATAGGGCAGAGATGTGCTTGTGAAGAAAATCAACAAAAACGTATTGACTTTGAGCCGAGATATATTGGAAGAGTTGACTATCGTAAGTTTCACTATCGTCTATATATACTACACTACAGTGGAATTGGAAAAGAGCTAATAAACAAACAGAGTTACCCACATGTAGGAGGGAGGGAGGGGGGGGGGGTTCGATGAGGCTACTGAGACGTTTCAGAGACACTTCCTCTTCAGGGCAATCTCTGCTTTTTAAGACTTTTTTAACAGTTATTTTCTGCAGTGTATGCATTCATTTAGCTGAAAATTCAAACTAAATTTAAAAAAAAAAGAAGATTTATGAACATTTTTATTTGTTGTATATCGTTTGTGATTCCAGATGCGTGAACTTGACCATACCAATGTGAATCGTTTTGTTGGTGCCTGTACGGACTCTTCAAATTTATGTTATATTATGATCTACTGTTCAAAGGGAAGTCTCAAGGTAAGAAATTGGCTCTATAAGAGTGTGAAAAAAACTAACTAGAAATAAGAAAATGAACCAAAGATAGCAGATAGTAGCTGAAGAATGACCAGAAATATATAAATAAAAAATAAAAAGGCTATAAGAGTGTGGGGGAAAACACAAGAAACATGAGAAAATGGACCAAATCAAGAATTACCAGAAATAAACCAAAAGTATAAATAAGATAAGGTAAGGATTGGTTCGCTTTCATAATCAGGTTATGATACTTTACCACACACTGAACTAATTGACCGCTCAAACTAATGCAGTTCCCACCTCACTCCATTGCTTAAACACGAGTTGTGTGCTTTGTGTGCCTTTAAAATGGAATACATTGAGAGTCTCAGAACGGTCACATCATATAAGTTTTTGTTGTTTTCATTCAACTCTTTGTTTTTGTTTCCTTCCGAGGGCAAAGGTTTAAGAAGAAAAACCAATCTGCTTTTAATTTCGACAAATTTGACTTTTAATTAATGTGATATGCGTATAACTGTACGGTAGTGACTGGGTCACCATAATTATATATGCCCCCCTGATGTCTATACCTGACTGGAAAATATATTTCTTTTTATCAGGATATTCTAGAGAACGATTCTCTGAAGATCGAATGGGCGTTTAAATACTCCCTAATGACGGATATCTTCTGGGTAAGAATTTTTTAGACTTGTAGATCGATGTGTAGATCGACGAACTGCTGCCCACTATAATGCTGAAAGGTGTTCTGATGAACCACAACCTAACATAATTATGAAAGGTGTTCTAGGGATGTTGGAAAGGTGTTCTAGGGATGTTGGAAAACTGTTCTACCTATGTGTTTTCTTCACTTTCTATTTGTAGGAAATGTTGCAAGTAAAAACGAGTGCCGTTAATTTTGCTGTAGTCATGAAATGCATTGTGTTTGTTGTGCACATGTTTCGTCCCCAGTAGATTCCTTGCATTTATATCGGTACCATTAAGTGTATATTTAGCCGAATAGGCGGTCTCTAACTCATTTCATTTCTTCTGAATTCATCTTTCCTTTTCAGGGATTAAACTTTCTACATGGTAGTACAATCGGCATGCACGGTAGGCTGACGTCATCTAATTGCGTCATAGATAGCCGTTTTGTCCTGAAATTGACAGATTATGGCCTCTTTAAGCTTCGTGACGGGGAAGAAGAAGATCGAAATAGCGAAACATATTTGAACAGTTAGTATCGCAAATCAACCTTGCACAAAATACCGGTGGAATATGAGAGCTTTTGTTAGAAACATGATGTGCACAGCCAGGCTAAGCTTGATCTGAGAAAGATAATGAACAAGATATGAATATATCATACAGTCTAATTGTACCAGAAAACCAACATGGATAGTACCGTTTATAAATATTAAAGAATGCTTATTCCTGTGATCATTTCTCCCATCAGAAAACCAGTAATCCGATCAAATTAAGCAGCGTAAATAAAAAATATGCTTCCTATTCATCTATAATGTTTTCTTCTTGGTTGCTTTTTTTGGTTTTTAGAGCTCCTCTGGCGGCCCCCTGAGTATCTTAGGGGTGAGGTATCGTCCCCCACCAAGTCTGGGGATATGTACGCCGCTGGTATTGTTATGCAGGAGATTATTCTGAGATCCGGACCCTTTGAATTTGAGTCCGGGCGAATGACCGTCACAGGTAATCTTATATTGGAATATGGTAAACAGTTTCACAATGGAAATGATACGTTAAATAATAAACATGTAATTAAAAGGCCAGGTTACTCCCGATAAATGATACCTTAGCCAATAATGAAACAAGCTTATACACAGACCATTATGGTGTATATTACTTATAGCGTGTAGAAGTATTATATTGCTGTGTTGGGACTTAAAGCTTCAGCGCCCTGTTCTGTCACTTCCCCCATTGTTTATGTTGATGTATAACCTTTGACATGACTGGTACTGGCAGTATGGGAAGCATGAATATCATGGTTCTTTAGGATAAAATGTTACAAGGTTACGTTCATGCTGATAGTACGATTGCTTTGAAGCGTTGCAAGATAGTACCGTCTAGAGTTGTACTATAACATTGAAAAATGTTACCGGCTGGCTGGGCTTAAAACATTTTATATTTACATGAAATGACATAACAAACCCCAGATACGTCAATCAATTGTTCCCTTGTTGGCATGGTGTGTATAATACCAGTTATTAAAGGGGGGGAGGGGGAGATAAAATAAGTTTCACATTTAACCGAATGCTCTCAAATGCGTATGTCTAATGACAGAGATATTGAACCGTGTCAAGAACAGAGAGCAGCCGCCATTCAGACCAGCTTTCGGTCAGGAACAGGATGGAACTAAAGACGTCATTCAACTCTGTACCAGTTTTTGGTCAGAGAAACCAGAGGAACGACCAACCGCGTCAGCTCTTGTCACGTTTATGAAATCAATCAGCAGGTAAAAAGAAAGACAAATAATAAATACTTTCTGAATCATGGAAAAGTTTCGTCATTTTCATAAACTAATGACGACTTTAGTAAAAAAAAGGGATACGGTAATATTGTTTGTCCCGGGCGAGATCTGGCTCTCAAAGCCCCTAGTGTGTGCATAGTTTTGTGTGTGGGTGTGACCAGGGTCTAAAGTATAAGCCACTGTCATTGTGTGACAGACGGCTGCCACGAGAAGCGCAGATATTTTCATGTACACACCTTTTATCAAATTGTTAATTAATTATTTGAAATTCCACAGGATGTGCGGTGGAATCGGAATACTAGGAATGGAAGATACTTTACTATAGTTAAGATTTCAATTGTTTAGAAACACATAAGCAAACATGCAAAATATTACACGTATCGTATGCCATTCCTATATGTATCCCGCTTTAACGTGTCCACTAATGACAATTCACAAACAATGTTTTCTGTATTCGCCACGTATTAATTTCCGTTATATAGGAAGGCTAACTACACCAACAACGTTCTTTTTCGGATGGAGAAATACGCCAAAAATCTGGAAGCTATTGTCGAGGAGAGAACTGCAGCGTTTTTGGAAGAGAAGAAGAGATCAGAGAGGTTGCTTTATGAAGTGTTGCCGAGGTAACAGCAGATTAAAACCACGAGTGTCGGTTTTTGCATTGAAAGTTTGCCTTAAAAATGTTAAGCTTCAATTTCAACATAAAGAACCATAAGAGAACACTTGTAGTAGTAGGAGGTGTGGGACAAGTTTAGCCACATTTTTTCCTCCAAAATCGGAGGTGATCAAATAAGACCAGTCTCACGAGCGTACTTTGTGACGTCAGTCATAAAAAAAAATGAAGATTGATGAAATAAAATACACATTCTTGTCTTTGGTGAATTCGAGTGCGCATTGGCATGTGCATGTGGATTGCGCAGCGAAATCTTTTTTTACATCGTAAATGACGGATACGACATTAGTTGATAAATCTATGTCTTAAGTCTTATTTTGTGTCAAATAAAACAAAATGTGTTTCTCTCTTGACAGATCAGTAGCAGACCAGCTGAAGAAAGGAAAACCAGTTGTACCCGAAACATATGAATACGTCACAATTTATTTCAGTGATATAGTAGAGTTCACTAAACTATCAGCGAAAAGCTCTCCCATGCAGGTACTACTCAGCGTTAACTTTGTATAAAGCAGCTATAGGGTGCATGGGGTATGAAATGGGTTCTAGCGGACCTCGGTGAAATTACTATGTACCCAATAATACATGTGCCGCAACCCTATAATTGATGCACCTATACCCTACAACAACAACAACAAACATGGTCATATGCCATAATATTGGAAATACAAAATCAAAGAGATCTATATGATGTATCTGTGATATCGAAATATCGTATTACAAGTGGGGTTTTAACTTATGAAATATAATTCAAGCCTTCCCTAACTGTATAGGTACTTGAATGTGGTTTTGAACACATTCTTACGGGAAGTAGAATATTTTCTAAAATGGCCGGAATTTTGACGAATTTTCTCTGCTTACTTTTATCATTTTTTCGGTGTTTCTTCTTACAGGTTGTGACATTGTTGAATGATCTCTATATGTGTTTCGACAACATCATAGAGAATTTTGACGTTTACAAGGTAAATAATTACATCAGTTTTCTTTACAAAATGGAGGGAGGTTTTTATTTATTTGGGAGGGGGAGGGGTGTTGTTACACGACGATCTGTATGTGTTCACTAAAACCTTTATAGCGATGTAGGACCTATACCTGATCTTAAAATTGTATTGTTTTTTTTATCATTATGCAGGTTGAAACCATTGGTGATACTTATATGGTAGCTTCCGGTCTGCCCATAAGGAACGGTGATTTCCACGCTCGTGAAATTGCCAATATGGCGATAGCACTATTGAGAAGAGTTGAAAATTTTACAGTCAGACATCTGCCAAATTACCAGCTGAAACTCAGGGCTGGTATACATTCAGGTAAGGATAACGCTCCACGGAGCAAGTATAGTCTAAAAAACAATATCAGTTCTAAAATGAACCGCGCAATGTTTATCCATTGTATGTATACAACGCTTTACATAACATAGTTATCTATACCAATATCTGTAGCTTAGAACACCTACTTAAAAGATTTATCGTGAATATTGGGGTGTTTCCAAAACTCTAACGTAGTTCATTTATCTATGAATAGCTGTGACCAAGGACACTTGCATAACAAACTTACCTAATTTATCTTAACCATTTTACGTTAAAGCTTTTATTTATGAATATCTGAGGTTTGAAACACTTACCTTATATATTTCTCTTTGAAAAAAAGCTGTAGTCCACAAAACCAACGGGGCTTATTTATTTATGAATATCGTAGTTTAAAATACTTACGAAACATATCTTCGGCCATCACTTAATACGTAATAGATTGACCTATATCGGAGGATTAAAATATCATCTATGAATATCGGTGGCTTATAAAACATATGTAATTTGTTGAAGAACTTATCTGTGGCCCATTATATCACTTACCTGTTACATTTATATTAAATATCATGCGGCTTACATTACATAAATAGGTGCGTGGTGGTCACATGGCTAACTCAATGGACTTGTGATCTAAGGTTTGCATGTTCCAAGTCCTAACAAGATCATTACGTTGTGTCCTTGGGCAAGGCACGTTAACTCCATTGCCACACTTCACCCAGGTGTATAAATGGGGACTTGGGAGGTAACTTGTAAATATAGTTCCGTGCGCCGGTTGTGGCTGCACCCTATGGGAGTCCCCCAGGGGACACATAAATGTGGTGCTCTGTAGACCCCCACGAGGGATTGTTTTACTATTAATAGCTGTATCTTTCATCACATACATAATGAATTTATTTATTAATACCTAAGACTACCTACGAAACAAACTAATATATAAATATCTGTGACATACATCACATACATATGGATTAATATATGACTATTTGTGTTTTAGAATATACATACGAATAATATTTATCTATGATAATGTTTGGCCTACATAACAGATTAATCTATGAATATCTGAGGCTTAGAATACTTACGAATATAATTAATCTATAAATATCTGAGGCTTAGAATACTTACGAATATGATTAATCTATGAATATCTGAGGCTTAGAATCATTACGAATATGATTAATCTATGAATATCTGAGGCTTAGAATACTTACGAATATGATTAATCTATGAATATCTGAGGCTTAGAATACTTACGAATATGATTAATCTATGA
>JAIPMN010132405.1:0-13060 GCA_020650975.1 Apostichopus californicus | reverse complement strand
TATGAATATCTGAGGCTTAGAATACTTACGAATATGATTAATCTATGAATATCTGAGGCTTAGAATACTTACGAATATGATTAATCTATGAATATCTGAGGCTTAGAATCATTACAGCACATGTTAATCTATAAATATAGGGCTTTATTACGGATTTATTTTATGAACATCTGTAGCATACATCACTTAAATAATGGATTTATCTATGAATATATATGGCTTTATTACGGATTTATTTTATGGACATCTGTAGCATACATTACCTAAATAATGGATTTATCTATGAATATATATGGCTTTATTACGGATTTATTTGATGAACATCTGTAGCATACATCACTTAAATAATGGATTTATCTATGAATATGAAATAGCAAATAGATCTATGAATATCTGTGGCTTAGAATACTTACGAAGAGGACTAATCTATGCACATGTGGCTTACAATACTAACATAGTTAAACGTACTTATGAACATATGTGGCTTACACCACTTACATAATGTATTTATCTATATATGAATCTCTGTGGCATACAAAACTAACATAGTCTTCTTATTTATGAATGTATGTGGCTTACACCATTTACAGTATTCGACTAATATATGAATATGTGGCTTACACCACTTACATTATCGACTAATTTATGAACATCTGTGGCTTACACCACTTATATTATCGATTACTCTATGAATAGCTATGGCTTACAATACTTACATAGCTAATTTATTTATGAATGGCTTACATACTTACAGTACGTAGCTAATTTACTTATGAATATATGTGGCTTACATCAGTTACATAATGTATTTATCTATACATATATGTGGCTTACAAAAATAACATAGTCTTCTCATTCATGAATATATCTGGCTTACACCATTTACAAATACGATTTATATATGAATATGTGAATTACACCATCTACATTATTATTGAATATCTGTGGCTTACACCACTTACATCATCGATTAGTCTATGAATATCTGTGGCTTACAATACTTACAGTATCGATTACTCTATGAATATATGTGGCTTACATCAGTTACATAATGTATTTATCTATACATATATGTGGCTTACAAAAATAACATAGTCTTCTCATTCATGAATATATGTGGCTTACACCATTTACAGTTACGATTTATATATGAATATGTGAATTACACCATCTACATTATTATTGAATATCTGTGGCTTACACCACTTACATCATCGATTACTCTATGAATATCTGTGGCTTACAATACTTACAGTACATAGCTAATTTACATATAAATATATGTGGCTTACATCAGTTACATAATGTATTTATCTATGCATATATGCGGCTTACAATACTAACATAGTATTCTTATTTATAAATATATGTGGCTTACACCATTTACAGTTTCGATTACTCTATGAATATCTGTGGCTTAGACCACTTACAGTATCGATTACTCTATGAATATCTGTGGCTTACAATACTTACAGTACATAACTAATTTTACTTGTAAATATATGTGACTTACATAATGTATTTATCTATGCATATATGTGGCTTACAAAACTAATATAGTCTTCTTATATATGAATATCTGTGGCTTAAACCATTAACAGTATCGATTACTCTATGAATATATGTGGCTTACACCACTTACAGTATCGATTACTCTATGAATATCTGTGGCTAACAATACTTAGAGTACATAGCTAATTTACTTATAAATATATGTGGCTTACATTATTTACATAATGTATTTATCTATGCATATATGCGGCTTACAATACTAACAGTCTTCTTTTTTATGAAAATATGTGGCTAACACCATTAACAGTATCGATTAATCTATGAATATCTGTGGCTTACAATACTTACAGTACATAGCTAATTTACTTATAAATATATGTGGCTTACATCAGTTACATAATGTATTTATCTATGCATATATGCGGTTTACAATACTCACAGTCTTCTTATTTATGAATATATGTGGCTAACACCATTTACAGTATCGATTAATCTATGAATATACTGTATGTGGCTTACGCCACTTACAGTATCGATTACTCTATGAATATCTGTGGCTTACAATACTTATATAGCTAATTTACTTATGAATATTTGTGGCTTACATCAGTAACATGATGTATTTATCAATGCATATGTGTGGCTTACAAAACTAATATAGTCTTCTTATTTATGAATATCTGTGGCTTAAACCATTTACAGTATCGATTACTCTATGAATATCTGTGGCTCACAATACTTAGAGTACATAACTAATTTACTTATAAATATATGTGGCTTACATCAGTTACATAATGTATTTATCTATGCATATATGCGGTTTACAATACTCACAGTCTTCTTATTTATGAATATATGTGGCTAACACCATTTACAGTATCGATTAATCTACGAATATATGTGGCTTACGCCACTTACAGTATCGATTACTCTATGAATATCTGTGGCTTACAATACTTACAGTACATAGCTAATTTACTTATAAATATATGTGGCTTACATCAGTTACATAATGTATTTATCTATGCATATATGCGGTTTACAATACTAACATAGTCTTCTTATTTATAAATATATGTGGCTTACATCAGTTACATACTGTATTTATCTATGCATATATGCGCCTTACAATACTAACATAGTCTTCTTATTTATGAATATATGTGGCTTACACCATTTGCAGTATCGATTACTCTATGAATATCTGTGGCTTACAATACTTACAGTACATAGCTAATTTACTTATAAATATATGTGGCTTACATCAGTTACATAATGTATTTATCTATGCATATATGCGGTTTACAATACTAACATAGTCTTCTTATTTATGAATATATGTGGCTTACACCATTTACAGTATCGATTAATCTATGAATATCTGTGGCTTACACCACTTACAGTATCGATTTCTCTATGAATATCTGTGGCTTACAATACTTATGTAGCTAATTTACTTATGAATATTTGTGGCTTACATCAGTTACATGATGTATTTATCTATGCATATGTGTGGCTTACAAAACTAATATAGTCTTCTTATTTATGAATATCTGTTGCTTAAACCATTTACAGTATCAATTACTTTATGAATATCTGTGGCTTACAATACTAATTTACTTATAAATATATGTGGCTTACATCAGTTACATACTGTATTTATCTATGCGGCTTACAATACTAACATAGTCTTCTTATTTATGAATATCTGTGGCTTACACCATTTACAGTATCGATTAATCTATGAATATCTGTGGCTTACACCATTTACAGTATCGATTACTCTATGAATATCCGTGGCTTACAATACTTACAGTACATAACTAATTAACTTATAAATATATGTGGCTTAAATCAGTTACATAATGTATTAATCTATGCATATATGCGGCTTACAATACTAACATAGTCTTCTTATTTATGAATATATGTGGCTTACACCATTTACAGTATCGATTACTCTATGAATATCTGTGGCTTAGACCATTTACAGTATCGATTACTCTATGAATATCTGTGGCTTACAATACTTACAGTACATAACTAATTAACTTATAAATATATGTGGCTTAAATCAGTTACGGTACATAATGTATTAATCTATGCATATATGCGGCTTACAACACTAACATAGTCTTCTTATTTATGAATATATGTGGCTTACACCATTTGTAGTATCAATTAATCTATGAATATCTGTGGCTTACAATACTTACAGTACATAACTAATTTACTTATAAATATATGTGGCTTACATCAGTTACATGATGTATTTATCTATGCATATATGCGGCTTACAATACTAATATAGTCTTCTCATTTATGAATATCTGTGGCTTACACCACTTACAGTATCGATTACTCTATGAATATCTGTGGCTTACATTACTTACAGTACATAGCTAATTTACTTATAAATATATGTGACTTACATCAGTTACATAATGTATTTATCTATGCATATATGCGGCTTACAATACTAACATAGTTTTCTTATTTATGAATATATGTGGCTTACACCATTTACAGTATCGATTACTCTATGAATATCTGTGGCTTACACCACTTACAGTATCGATTACTCTATGAATATCTGTGGCTTACAATACTTATGTAGCTAATTTACTTATGAATATATGTGGCTTACATCAGTTACATAATGTATTTATCAATGCATATATGTGGCTTACAAAACTAACATAGTCTTCTTATTTATGAATATCTGTGGCTTAAACCATTTACAGTATCGAATTAATCTATGAATATCTGTTGCTTACAATACTTACAGTACATAGCTAATTTACTTATAAATATATGTGGCTTACATCAGTTACATAATGTATTAATCTATGCATATATGCGGCTTACAATACTAACATAGTCTTCTTATTTATGAATATATGTGGCTTACACCATTAACAGTATCGATTAATCTATGAATATCTGTGGCTTACAATACTTACAGTATCGATAACTCTATGAATATATGTGGCTTACATCAGTTACATGATGTATTTATCTATGCATATATGCGGCTTACAATACTAATATAGTCTTCTCATTTATGAATATCTGTGGCTTAAACCACTTACAGTATCGATTACTCTATGAATATCTGTGGCTTACTCACTTACAGTACATAGCTAATTTATTTATGAATATATGTGGCTTACATCAATTACACAATGTATTTATCTATGCATATATATAGCTTACAATACTTACAGTACATACGTAATTTGCTTTACTATAATCAATAAATATCTTTGGCTACATCACATGCAAAATGGATTTTCTATGAATATATGTGACTTAGAATACATACGGAAACAGATTCTTATCTATATGAATATCTATGGCTTACAAAACTAACATACTTAATTATACATATATGTGGCTTACATCACAGAGGTAATGGATTTATCTATGAATCTGTTTCTTACACAACTTATATGGATTCATCTATGAATATCCGGGGCTTAGAAATACGATATAGACTAATCTATGAATATCTGTGACTTACAAAAGTTACATTGCTAATTTAGTTATGAATATATTTTGCTTACATAACATACATTGTGCTTACATCACATTCACAAAGTATTAATCTATAAATATATGTGGCTTAGAATACTTACGAATGATATTTATTCTATGGATATCTGTGGCTTACAATACTCACATAGTCAACTTATACATGAATATCTGTGGCTTACACCACTTACATTTACACGCATGCATACATGCACACATACATACATACATACAACATACAAACATACAGACGAAACACACGAAACAGATACGAAACAGATAAAGCTTACATAGTTAATTTACCTATTAATATATGTGGGTTACATAGCATACACTATGGATTAATCTATGAATATATTTGGCTTAGAATACATAAGAAACAAACTATTCTATAAATATCTGTGACTTACAAAAGTTACATAGTTAACATATTTATAATAACTGTGGCTTACACCACTTACATTATGGATTTATCTATGAATATATGTGGCTTAAATACATACGAAACATATTAATCAATGAATACGTATGGCTTACATAGAATAATCTATGAATATGTATGGGGCTTACATATCAGAATAATCTATAAATATCGGTGGCTTAAAATACTTACGAATCATATTTATCTATGAATATCTGTGGCTTACAAAACTCACATAGTCAACTTATACATGAATATCTGTGGCTTACACTACTTACATTTACACGCATGCATACACGCATTCATACATACAAAATTACAGACGAAACACACGGAAGAGATACGAAACAAATAAAGCCTACATAGTTAATTTACCTTTTAATATCTGTGGGTTGCATAGCATACATAATGGATTTATCTAGGAATATATTTGGCTTAGAAAACATAAGAACAAGCTATTCTATAAATATCTGTGACTTACAAAAGTTACATAGTTAACATATTTATGATAACTGTGGCTTACACCACTTACATTATGGATTTATCTATGAATATGTGTGGCTTAGAATACATACGAAACAGATTAATCAATGAAGTTGTATGGCTTACATAGCAGAATAATCTATGAATATGTATGGGGCTTACATATCAGAATAATCTATGAATATCGGTGGCTTAGCATACTTACGAATAGGATTAATCTATTAATATCTGTGGCTTACAAAACTAACATAGTTTACTTATTCATGAATATATGTGGATAAACCCACTTACATGATGTATTTATCTATGAATGTCTGTGAGTTAGAATACACACGAATCATATTTATCTATGAAAAAGCATGGCTTACATAGCAGATTAATCTATGAATATCTGTGGCTTAGAATACTTTCGAATAGGATTAAATCTATGAATATCTGTGGCTTACCAAAGTAACATATTTATAAATATCTGTGGCTTACACCACTTACATATTGTATTTATTTATGAATATCTGTGGTTTACAAAACTAATATAGTCTTCTTATTTATGAATATGTGTGGCTTACATACTAAACTTACATAGCTAAATTACTTATGATTATATGTGGATTACATCACATACTTGATGTATTTAGCTATGAATATGTATGGCCTACATAGCAGATTAATCTATTGAATATCTGTTGCTTCCAACTATTACTTAGCTTACATATTAAGGTATATCTATAGCTTACTTCACTTACATATTTTTCATTTATGAATATCGGTAGCTTACAAGATATACATTTCAGATGTATCTATGAATATATGGTCTATTACACCTAGCCTACTTAACAGATGTATTTATGAATATCAGTGGCCTACAACACTTACATAATAGATGTATCTATGAATATCTGTTGCCTACAACACTAACATTACAGCTGTAATTTATGAATATCTGTGGCCTACAACACTAACTTTACAGCCGTATTTATGAATATCTATGGCCTATAACACTAACATAACAGATATATCTATGAATATCTGTGGCCGAAACCACTAACATATAAGATGTATCTATGAATATGTGTGGCCTACAACGATAACATAACAGCTGTATTTATGAATATCTGTGGCCTATAACACTAACATAACAGATATATCTATGAATGTATGTGGCCTACAAGACTAACATATAAGATGTATCTTTGAATATGTGTGGCCTACAACGCTAACATATAAGATGTATCTATGAATATCTGTGGCCTACAACGATAACATAACAGATATATCTATGAATGTATGTGGCCTAAAACACTAACATATAAGATGTATCTATAAATATATGTGGCCTACAACACTAACATAATATATGTATCTATGCATATATGTGACCTGCAACACTAACATAACAGCTGTATCTATGAACATGTGTGACCTACATTACTAACATAACAGAGATATATATGAATATCTGTGACATGCAACACTTACATAATAGATGTATCTATAAATATATGTGGCCTACAACACTAACATAACAGATGTATCTATGAATATTTTTGGCCTACATTACTAACATAACAGAGATATCTATGAATATCTGTGGCATGCAACACTTATATAACAGCTGTATCTATGAATATATGTGGCCTACAACACTAACATAACAGATATACCTATGAGCATCTGTGGCCTACAACACTCACTAACATAACATATATATTGATGAGCATATGTGGCCTGTAGCACTTACATAACAGATGTATATCTATGATGTAAAATGTGGCCTACAACACTAACATAATATATGTATCTATGAATATATGTGGCCTACAACACTAACATAACAGCTGTATATATGGATATCTGTGGCCTACAACACTAACATAATATATGTATCTATGAATATATGTGGCTTACAACACTAACATAACAGCTGTATCTATGAACATGTGTGGCCTACAACACTTACATAACAGTTGCATCTATGAATATATACACTACAGCAATAGAACATCAATAAGCCTACATGTTTAACATAAATAAAAACAACTTGTGACAAGAATAAAACAATGTTGTGATAAGTAGATAACTTACTGTATATTTACATTGACGATGAAGTACACAAGCTAATTGAACTTGACACTGTTTTATTTTCAGGATCGGTTGTAGCTGGTGTAACCGGTTCCAGAATGCCTCGGTATTGTCTCTTTGGTGATACCGTGAATACCGCATCGAGAATGGAATCGACATCGGCAGGTATGGAACTGCCGTTCGGTAGTGCGTTTGTACATATAAATACACGGGCTGTATTAACCCTTTCGTGAGCTTCCGTTCGCAATTATTTTGCATTTGATGCACATATGCATCAAATGCAAACGATTCAAGTTTATATCTAAGCCATTCTTTCCGTTAAGAGGAGATAAGGTGTGGCTTAACGTCGAGGTAATGTATGTGGTTGAAAAAGTTGATGTCAGAGTTTAAAGTCATTGAAATAAAGAAACAATGTCATCCACCTTACAATCATATCAGATATCTTACATATCATGAATATGCATAGTAAATAATCTTTTACCAAATGACCACAGTTAGGTATTGAAAGTGCATTTCCATGAGCAAAAGAAGACACTTCCTACACATATATCCTTCACAAAGGAGAACATTTCTTTTGGATATTTCCTAGAGTGGCACGGTGTGGAAAATTGTGTACAACTCTTATACTCAACCGACATACTTTCATAAAAGCACTTTGGCCAAAATTATGTAATATCGTAATAGCGTCTTCAGCTACATAATATGTACCCCCAAAACAAATTATTTACAGCCGATATACATATATATAAATACATATATAAACATATATATATATACATATATATATATATATAATTGAAATTGTAGTGAGTTGGAAAATCCAGAACAGTGAAATAACGTCCAGCCTCCACCGGGATTCGAACCCGGGCCTCCCGCTTTATATGCGGACAATATAACCACTAGGCTATGGACGCTGAGTTTATGTCCAGAGGTTCGAAACCGGTAAGGAAGGTCGTAATTCCACTGAGGGCCCTATCCCGCAAGGTACTGTGAACGAGATACAACGCAGTTGGGAAACCTGCGCTTGCATTAAAAACAAAATTAAAAAGTAGTGTACAGAAAAATCCTTAATCTGTTCTTTTCACCATCAGCGATGAAGATACAAGTGAGCTACGAGGCAAAGGAAATAATGGATACTTTCGTGGTCTTCAAATTTGAAGAACGTGGAGAGATTGAAATCAAGGTACAGATTCATAGGCTAAATATTGTTCTCTCTCAAAAGAGAATGAAATGTCTGTTCTCTTATATATAATCGCTGGTTTAAGTTGATCCACTTAAGTAATTTAGCACGTTTTGTATCGATTATATTTGTTTAATTTCCCCAAAGTCCGAATTTTAAGCACACTTTTTATCGATAGAACAAATGGCAGAACTTGCCCATAAGTAGTTTGTTGGTATTACAAATAATTAGTTAGAATTATGTTGGGATTTGTTATTCGTTAAGTTTATTTTATTTTATTTCATATCCGTTGAATAAATTATTTAAATGGGTCTCAATTGGGGTCTTGATGTATTTAAATAAACGTGTTCGAATGTGACTTCCTCAAGTGTTAGTTACATGATCTGGAACATTTAGAATAGAAAAAAGTGTACTCACGGTTTTTCTTCTTCATCTGTTCCCTTCCTTCCCCTCGGTCCCATTACTGTCCCTAGATACTTACCACAGACCGGTGAAGTAAAAGATCAGTCGATCACCACGATTGAAAACTAGAATCCGACACAACTTAGATTGGAAATAAACTGATCCAAGGCAAAGGAATTCAAAATGGCGCCGTTTGATTGTTTGTGTTCCGTACGGCGTATGGGCAGAGAGCATCCTTATCCGGGGCAGAGGGTTGCCATGCACAAGTAGTTTATTGATATGCGCAGGTTCCTTTATGAATCCAATCACTCCGAGAAGGCTAGAAAATCCTGTAGTTATTATCCATTGTGAATCCATTCAGTCTCCGGGAACGTAAGAAAATCCAGTATTTAGTTCCGAAAATCCTGCAAATACATACGAAATACATTTATCTGTGAATATCTGTGGCTTACATCACTTACATAATAGCTTTACCTATTTGTTTATTTATTTGTTTTATCACCAAAAAAATACAATGTGGAAGGAAGTCTTCTATAAAGCCTGAATTGACTTAACAGGGTAGAAGACTCCCTGGTGAAGAAGAAAAATATAATACAAGTTTAACGAGCAGAATGAAACAGATACTTAAAGGAGTAATAACTAGACAGGATAACATTGTCCTAGTTCATAAAGAATTTAGCTATACATGTAATTACTTAATATATATAAATATAGCATAAAGACCGTATTAGTATGTTGTGATGATGTATTTTCTTACATACTTCTTAAATAAACTCATCGACTTTTTGGTCTTTATATTATCTGAAAGGGAATTCCATGTTTTAATTATACGGTTACGAAAGCTATAGGTTCCTATAGTGGTACGGTAAAAATTACGATGCGCATTATAAGTATGTGTCGTTTGATAGTGATAAACAATATTGTTACTATTAATAAAACTGGAAAATTTCAGAGTTTGATAAAGCGTTCTGAGTATATTATGTGGGAAGAAATGCTTCAATTTCGAGAGTATTCCAATATTTCTTGCAACTTTGTTACAGATCGATGATATGTGGTTGCGCCATGATAAATTATAGTCAATATCAACACCTAAAAACTTCGTAGTAGTTACATGATTAATGATTTTACCGCTCATTATTATGTCTTTATCCCAATGAAATTTTCTATCAGTGTTGAAAGCAATATAATTAGTTTTCTCAAAGTTAATGGATAGTTGATTAGCAGTGAACCAATCATAGAATTTACTTAATTCATTAGAAACAGTACTTTGTAGTGTGTCTAGATTATCAGAATGGAAGAAAATATTAGTATCGTCAGCAAATAATGTAATGTTTGCAATTTTAGAGACTTGGCAAATGTCATTGACATATATAATGAATAATAAGGGGCCCAAAATAGATTCTTGTGGTATCCCACAAGTGATGTTAAGTTCAGATTTTGGGTTTTAGACTTGAATTGACTATTTTTAAAATTTCTTCTTCAGTTACTGGATAAATAAATATAGAATGACTGTTTGAATTGTTACTGTGAATACAATGTTCTGCTTTTTGCAATTGTTTTTTAATTTTCTGGCAAGTGTAGGACCCGCATTTACAAAGTCATTATTAAAATTGTTAGCAATTGTATCCTTATTGCTAGTCTCTACATTATCTCCTTTAAAAGTAGCAGGATATGAATATATGTATAGCTTAAAATACATACATACGAAACACGTCTAGCCTATCTATGAATATCTGTGTCTTAGACAACTAACATAGCTAATATATTTATGAATATGTATGGCTTACATCACTGACGTAATATCTTTACCTTTCAATATCTGTGGCTCAAAAAACTTTTATAGTTGACTTATTTATGAATATGTTTGGCTTACATCACTTACATAATTTATTTACCTATAATGTGTGTGGCTTTGTAAACTTTTATAATTAGGGTTAGGGTTATGCTTATTTATGAATACATGTGGCTTACCTCAATTACATACTAGATGTATCTATGAATATCTGTAGAATACACGAATCGGATTAATCTAACTTACAAAAAATATCTACTTACAAGATGGGCAGAGAGCCTCCTTATCTGGGCAAAGGGTTGCCCTCGGCAGCTCATTGATCTCCGCAGGTTCCGTTATGAATTTAATCACTCTGAGAACACAAGAAAATCCTGCATTTAGTTCCAAAACAACGTGTATTTTGTTCCAAAAATCGTGTTTTTAGTTCCGAAAATCCTTGTATAGTTCCGAAAATCCTTATTTAGTTCCGAAAATCCATATTTAGTTCCGAAATCCTTTACTTATAGTTCCAAGAAACGTGTTGTTCCGAAAACCGCGGTTAGGAATATTTGTCCATATATCTATTTGTATATTATTGGCACTAACATAAAGGTAATTCAGTACCAAAACTGTGGAGAAGATAATCCATTTCAAAGTGTGCAAATAAAGTTACTATTTAAGAAAAGTAACTCAAACTAGAGCCTGTGAAACAAACAACTTGTTCCACTCTCAACCCCAGTCCCATTGAAAGTACGGTGTTTTAGTTGTCGTCTGCTTATAACGGCTATATATACTTAAAGTCCATGGCTGTACACAGACAGGCCTGCACGTGTAGGTCTATACAGTGCGTCGATAGATGTGATAAACCAATCTTTAATCTTTTCCGTATTGTAGTATAGCTGTTAATTTGAATAACAATATAGCAGATAAATTCCTGCATACTGTGATGAATAGCTGATGAACACACACGCTGGTAAAGACATTGTGATTATCTGAATCCAGGAGGTATACTTACACCTGCCTGATCTAGCCTTGATGCGATTAATCCGACCACTGAAAAACAAAAACAAAAAGAGAAAAGCCTATTATAACAGTTCGGACGAAAGCATCATGCAACAGACTGAACGAATACCAAAGATCCGCCGCCAAGGAAAAGAGGACAAAAGAAAAAACAGAATGATTTAGTTTTATGTTGGTTATATTGTGTTTACACGAATCGATTGTGAACGGAAACCAAACCTAACATTACCGTATACCATACTAAATACCCCCCCCCCCCTCCCTACCCCATACTTTATTCATCTTGTATCATAACGACCAAGTTATATCCTGAAATTTTTGCATAGATTTTAAGGGAAAAAAGTTTAGTTTAGTATACCTTTGATCAGAATTTCTTTAGTTTGATTGCCCTCTGACGTCACGACAGATAACGGCGAGTTATGGAAAGATATGACTGTAAGACCGGCAATGCCTGTATGGTGACGTCACACATTTTTCATGTGGAATATTTCTACTTCGAATTTATTGGGAACCAATCGCATATATTTGATTAAATCTATTGAGATTGGTTAATAGTATAGTCAGTATTGCTAATTTCGGAACACTGACAATTTCGGACACCCCTAAGAAATGCACGATTTCACCATGACAACCTACAGGAAGAGCCAAATTTCACCAA
>JAIPMN010132400.1:869-16836 GCA_020650975.1 Apostichopus californicus | reverse complement strand
CAGGAGCTGTACTCAGACGAACCCTTTGTCATACAGATATACTGAACGCCCATGTCTGTTTTAAATACATCCGCTTAGGAAAATCGTACGTTGTACATTATGCGTACATGTTGTATCGGGGCATGTTGCTGTACTAAATTAGTTTTCACATTGTCACCGTAATGATGATGTTAGGCATCGTGATACACGTTTTCGTATATGTCAGTCATAAGTGTACTGACCATGGAATTTCAACTTCTTTATACGGCATACAATCAAAGGAATTTTATTATGTGGTTGGGGACTGTTATGTCATTGCTTAACACAAGGCTATTTACAGGAATTTTCCTATTCAATTGACAGGTGGACAAACCTGTATATGGACTCGTAACAACACGATCAATGATTAGATGAAGACATGAAGGGCAAATCGTAAGTCAGTTTCAGTTGATTTACGTTTCTCTTTCGGTTGAACAAGATGGTAATTCAACATAACATTAACCCTTGTTACCTTCTTTAACTATCTTGTAAGAGATATTCCGGTTGATGGATATTACTGTTTGGAATATTAAATTATTTGCGCTTAAGTAATTGTAATGATTATAACATGTAGCATAGAGTTAGGCATCATAGGGGTAACAACACATTGAACCACACCATATGCAACATCAAAACAATGCAGTATGTATCTTGACGGTTAACGGAATGATGTAATTATTTAGATTCCCTATTTTGCTCATATTTTTAAGGAAGGAAAACAGATTCTCGGAAACGATGGGCAGGGGCTGTACTCACACGACCCATTTACGCTTCGTAGACTGTCTGAAGTAAATCACGTGATAATGGAGCTGAATCCTGATCTTCAAGGTAGTTGCCTTTAACTCTGACTTTGCCATTTCCGTATCTGTATTTTATTTTGGTAAAAATGTAACCCCTCACCATATGATGTCACACATAGAACAGTAACCCAATTGTATTATCAGTAACGAATAAACAATTAAGATTTATGTGTTCCCATGTGTGTCACTAATGTATTGTTTGTCACATTTAGTCATACGTGGTAACATTTACACATATTGTTTCTGGTTTTATTTATAGAGAAGAAAATATTTCTGATAGAAGGTCTCAAAAGGACATACAAAGTCCAATATGATGCGATTCAACCCTTGCCATATATAAAAGATAGACTTTATTGTGTGGACAAGGTCTTTGTAGAAGGGGGCGTTGAAGTTTGTCTGGCACCAGAGCTAACGCCAGGCACCAGAGGATCATGGGAGCGTTTGGAATCTTACAAAAATATTTATACTGACTTTCGGTTAAAATCCAAGAGACGTATTTTACAAGGAGAGCCCGGGTATGGTAAGTCGACATTAACCCTTCAGCTGGCCTACGATTGGTGCAATGACGTATCGGATTCCCCGATGAACAATGTAGAAATACTAATTCTTCTTCGGTTAAGACAACTTGGAAGTGTAAAGTCTCTCTTTAGGGCGATTAAGTCATTTCTTCTCTTCCACGAACCCCGTGTTAGCAAACATGAGATTGAAAAGATAATTCACAGTTGCTCGTCCGTCCACATTATTTTGGATGGATATGACGAGTATCCTGGCAGGGACAGCAATGATAATGATGATGTACACAGGATCATCAAGATGGAACTGTTTGCAGACCTTGATGTCAGCTTAACGACAAGATATATTCCAGAAAGTCTTAGAAAAGAAACTAAGAGGGCCAAACTAACAGGGTTCGATGACAAAGCTAGGGATGAGTACATTCGCAAGGCTGTAGTAGGTAACAACGATGAGGCAGTGGAAGAAATAAAACAACGGCTCAATGAAAACTCCATCCTTGCTGATCTTTGCCAGGTGCCTCTCATATTCGTGATGTTTGCCCACATGGCTCATGATCACAGAGACCTCATGAAGTTCAAGTCTGTCACAGAGTTCTTCAAATACATGATTAGATGTTTTTACGACCATCTGAAACGGAAATCTAAGGACCATAGAAGCAACAACTTCTATCTTCATGAAATGGAACACCATGAGCTAGACAAAATAGCTTTCGAAGGATTGAACAAGAAAAACCAACAATTGTCATGGATTAAGACTGAATTTCGTCAAAGAATCGGGCGGGAATCATATGACCAGTATATTTTAATTGGCATTTTGGTGGAGGAAGATGTAGTGAGCGATGATTCTATTGGAAACAATGTGTTGTTTACAACGATGGTCCGTTTTTATCATAAACTATTCTGTGAATGGTACGCAGCCCACCACCTTGTCACTCTTGTAAAGAACGCACACAATCTCTCCGATATTCTCAGGTTCTTAGATCCATTTGATCTTCAGTACCTGTTTAGATTCGCCTGTGGTCTGGATCCCGATGCTGGAAAGAAACTCATCAACCATTTGAAGAGCTTATCAGACGGGGATAATTTTGCCATTCTCTGTATCCTGGAACAAACTGGTGACGTCAACGACATTATGGATTCGGTGAAAGAGCTCTGCTCGCGTGACGTTGAGATAAATAGAGGCGACAGCGCTCTTCTTCAAAGATCGACAACACAGTTGCTGGAGATTGCATCTAAAAATAATGTAAGTCAGCTAATTAAAAATCACAGCCCTTTACATTTTTTCCTACACATAATTTAGGAACTGTTTACTATTTTATAATGGTTTTGTTTTCTTTATTCTCAAGTCTATTCACATTCATTGAAAACTATTATTTAAGCTACTTTAAATCATAAAAATTTAGGTTTAAAGAAGACGGATGGTTTTCTTAGCTAATAAATATACAGTGGTGTATTGAGAATAATTGCAAATGATGTCATATATTTAAACCAATCAGAATAATCTCAATTTGTGCCAAATTGCGCTAAAACTCTAATCAAACTGATGATGAATTGAGAATATTGAACATATACTCCAACATAAACACATGGAGTGTTAATGTTGGAATTTCAGATTCTTCCGTTAAGAATAAATAGCTAGTCTTCCAAGACTTTAAATAAATGTTAAATGCTTCGAATTATGAATTGAACCTGGAACAGCAAGCCCTATATGTTGGAAGAAATTGTCAAATCTTTTAAGTTACCCCATTAACATTATGTAACATCAGTTATCATTAATACCAATACATGGTGGGTAACCGATACTTTACAATGTGGTGATCAAAACATTAATTGGGCAGTTCTTCTATAAAAATAAAACTGTATAATTGAACGTGTTGGATAGAAATAATAGTAGAAAAGATAAAAACAACATGTAATGCCTTTAAATCCAACATAATATTTAGAATAGAATAGATATAACTACACGCTACACAAATTTTCGGACACCCTGGTCCTTCGTCAGGTGTAAAAAGAGTGATTGAAATCACGTTAGTCTACCGTAAGCCCCAGACTGCTCAAAGTGCTTGAACCCGGGAAGAAAAGCCATATCCCTATTGAGACCATGACATTAATGTAGTAACAACCCTTGCAAGGAGTGTAGTGTATGATCATCGAACCATACTAATGTAGTAACAACCCTTACAGGGGGTGTAGTGTATGGTCATTGAACCATACTAATGTAGTAACAACCCTTACAGGGAGTGTAGTGTATGGTCATTGAACCATACTAATGTAGTAACAACCCTTGCAAGGAGTGTAGTGTATGGTCATCGAACCATACTAATGTAGTAACAACCCTTACAGGGAGTGTAGTGTTTGGTCATTGAACCATACCAATGTAGTAACAACCCTTACAGGGGGTGTAGTGTATGGTCATTGAACCATACTAATGTAGTAACAACCCTTACAGGGAGTGTAGTGTATGGTCATTGAACCATACTACTGTAGTAACAACCCTTACAGGGAGTGTAGTGTATGGTCATCGAACCATACTAATGTAGTAACAACCCTTACAGGGAGTGTAGTGTATGGTCATCGAACCATACTAATGTAGTAACAACCCTTGCTGGGAGTGTAGTGTATGGTCATTGAACCATACTAATGTAGTAACAACCCTTGCAGGGAGTGTAGTGTATGGTCATTGAACCATACTAATGTAGTAAAAACCCTTACAGGGAGTGTAGTGTATGGTCATCGAACCATACTAATGTAGTAACAACCCTTGCTGGGAGTGTAGTGTATGGTCATCGAACCATACTAATGTAGTAACAACACTTGCTGGGAGTGTAGTGTATGGTCATTGAACCATATTAATATAGTAAAAACCCTTGCAGGGAGTGTAGTGTATGGTCATTGAACCATACTAATGTAGTAACCACCCTTACAGGGAGTGTAGTGTATGGTCATTGAACCATACTAATGTAGTAACAACCCTTACAGGGAGTGTAGTGTGTGGTCATTGAACCATACTAATGTAGTAACAACCCTTACAGGGAGTGTAGTGTATGGTCATCGAACCATACTAATGTAGTAACAACCCTTACAGGGAGTGTAGTGTATGGTCATTGACCCATACTAATGTAGTAACAACCCTTGCTGGGGGTGTAGTGTATGGTCATTGAACCATACTAATGTAGTAACCACCTTTACAGGGCGTGTAGTGTTTGGTCATTGAACCATACTAATGTAGTAACAACCCTTACAGGGAGTGTAGTGTGTGGGCATCGAACCATACTAATGTAGTAACAACCCTTACAGGGAGTGTAGTGTATGGTCATTGAACCATACCAATGTAGTAACAACCCTTACAGGGAGTGTAGTGTATGGTCATTAAACCATACCAATGTAGTAACAACCCTTACAGGGAGTGTAGTGTATGGTCATCGAACCATACTAATGTAGTAACAACCCTTACAGGGAGTGTAGTGTATGGTCATTGAACCATACCAATGTAGTAACAACCCTTGCTAGGGGTTTAGTGTATGGTCATTGAACCATACTAATGTAGTAACAACCCTTGCTGGGGGTGTAGTGTATGGTCATTGAACCATACTAATGTAGTAACAACCCTTACAGGGAGTGTAGTGTATGGTCATTGAACCATACTAATGTAGTAACAACCCTTACAGGGGGTGTAGTGTATGGTCATTGAACCATACTAATGTAGTAACAACCCTTACAAGGGGTGTAGTGTATGGTCATCGAACCATACTAATGTAGTAACAACCCTTACAGGGGCTGTAGTGTATGGTCATTGAAACATACTAATGTAGTGTCTGTGTAGCCTCAAGCCATGCAAGGAGCTATCACCGATAGAGTTGCCTGGTGCAGGGAGATGTCACTGGCAGCGAGAGGTTTATGTTATTAACACACTGTTACAAAAACGTATTCTTACAGTAGAATACCGGCAGCCAGGACGCCTGCGTTAAGTCGCAATTTAACAGAAGTTCGTGAAAAAAGGGTTCGCCGTTCTTAAACGAATACATTAGAACCGTGAATCAAAAAGTAAGAGTTAATTCTGTAAAGGAATAAATCCTCTCCTGTTAACGATTCCTACTGTTATCAAAGTTTGTCGCTTTTTTTACTTCTATTGCAATTAATTCTTCAGTGGCCACCCATTTAGTGTAAATTAAAATCGACACGCTTCAATATGTGTACTTTTCTAAGTAAATACACCAAGAAAAGAACCTGGGCACGAAAACCAAACTACCGAACGACTGATCCGCTCTCAACCATAGTCACCTTGCATAGAGACTGTGACTGTGTGATCTCCATCGGGTGTGTATCACCATTCCCCTTGAAAGGGAACACCTAATTATTGGTTCCTTGCTTTAGCAAAAGGAACCTATGTAGTCAGGTTTGTGTGTGTGTGTGTGTGTGTCTGCGTGTCTGTGTGTGCGTCTGTGACACTTGCTTTGGGTACACTGTAACTCAACAAGGGAATGTTGGACTTAACTCAAACTTGGTATATAGATCCGCCATAGTGAGAAGGTGTGCCCTATTGTTTTTGGTGCCTGTGAAGGTCACCAAAGGTCAGTTAGAGGCCAAAAACCCAAAATATTAAAACTGCAATAACTCCCAGTGCCAATATGTGACAAGGTTGATATTTTGGGACAAGTTGCAAATGGTATAGGGGAATATTTTCAAACTTAACGGTCATGTAATCCGAGGTCACCAAAGGTCAATTAATGTTAAAAAACAAGTATTTTTGCGATAACTTGAGAACGCATTGTCCGTTAGGGTTGGGAGTTGCTTCAATGTAATCCAATTGTCGACCCGCATCTGGGTGATCCTTGACCTCAACTTGACCTCTGGTGACCTTTAAGTGTTTTGGGGATTTTTACAGTTTTGATGCTATTTTCAGATGTCAAATGTACCTTCTGATCATAAATGTCAATGGGTTGACCCCCGGGTGACCTTTGTGTGTGAAGTTATGCAAGTTCAAAGTTAATGTTTAGATATTTAATGCAATTAACTCCCAGTGCCAAGGTCTGACACGATTGATATTTTGGGACAAGTTGTGAATGGGGTGGTGGAACATTTTCAAACTTAACGGTCATGTGATCTGAGGTCTGTAGGTGACCTTATATTTCTTACATTTTCGACGCCATATTCAGATCTCAAAAGTGCCTTCCGATCAAAACTCCGATTACAATTTGTGATCACAAAAGTGTTGGCTATAGTGTTGGTTACTTTATGGGTACATGTAGGACCACAATTACTTGGACTATTTGAGCCCAATCTTGCTATGATAATATTATGTGTATTGTCATATACCCCTACGCAAGGAACCACAGTGGGCTCTTGTTATACGTTTAATTTTAGTTTTAGTAAATGCTTCAGAGCTAAGTCAACTACATATACCGACTTTGTGTATTTGAAAAAAAGTGAACACTGTGACGTTAATTTTAGCCCAAACAACAACAGTTAAACCAGTAAACACATGCTTTAATATCAAATGAAGTAACTCTACCAACTTTTAAATTAATTAGAAACATGATGCGTATAATTCAACACAGAAATCACCAAACGAGAATATAACCCGCATAATTTTGGTAGCACTTTTTTTATTAATATGCAAATTGAACAGTGTCCGATGTTTGTTTGTTGATTCAGAACGGTGATAACTTGTAATTGTGCATTCATGCAAAGGTGTCATAATACCCACTATTAAAGACAAATTATTATTGGCGTCATGCAGTTTATAATGCATTCAACTGTTATTCTATATACAACCAATGGTGAATGTTAATTTACAATATAAAGGCACTGTTGTATGTCCATAACGTCTTATTTTCAAAATGTCACTATTAACTTACAGGGTCTGTGTTGTCTTCGAGAGAGCTCCCTGCTATAATTAGGCAGCTTTTACAGAGAGAGAGAGAGCTCCCTGTTGTTGTTAGGGAGCGGTCACAAACATAGCTCCCTAATATTAATAGGAGCTGTCACAAAGACGGTTGTCTGGTATAATTAGGGAGCTGTCTCAGAGAGGTCCTTGGTATAATTAGGCAGCTGTTACAGAAATAATTCCCTGGTATTATTTGAGAGCTGTCACAAACAGAGCTCCCTAGAATTAATATGAGCTGTCAAAAAGACGGTTGCCTGATATAATTAGGAAGCTGTCACGGAGAGGTCCAGGGTATAATTAGGCAGCTGGTGCATAGAGTAATTCCTGGTATTTTTAGGGAGCTGTAACAAAAGAGCTCCCTAGAATTAACATGAGCTGTCTAAAAGTGGGCTCCCTGGTATAATAAAGGAGCTGTTACAGAGATAACTCCCTTGTATAATTAGGGAACTGTCACAATGGGTGCACCCTGGTATAATGAGGGAGCTGTCACGGAGAGAGGTCATTGGTGTTACACTAAGCCACACCCCCCCCCCCCCGTTATTATCAATGTTTCGTTTTTGTTGCGTAGAAGTATAGAAGACGCGAATATAGCATTGTACTGGATCAAAGTATTAATAGATAACAATATCAGCTGATCAGTGATATGGTAAACTGTTTGATCGTTATGTAAATATCGAGTGATGGTTTCTGGAAGGCTAAATAAATACTATGAATTGTGTGATATAAGTGACTTTTAGTGCGCGATGATTGATGTGATGTTTGAGTTTTAAATCAATATTCTCATTTGTATCCGCGTTACAAGGGAAATATGAAAATAATTTTACCCATTCCCCTCTCCCATGAACATAACATATAGCTTTGTATTGACTCAAATGTTCTTCACCACTGCAGGTACAAAAAAGAAATGCATATATTACACATACTGTACAGTACTGCTGCTTTTGTGTATCAAGGGTGACCGGACAACTCTCCCTGGACAATTACCCCCGGAGAATTACCCACCAGACAATTCCTCTCTGGACAAGTACCCCCAGACAATTCCCACCCAGATAATTACCACCCGGACATTTCCAATCCCAGAAAACTCCCCCCCTCCCGGAAAAATCCTTTCCATGTCGACTCCCCACCGGACAATTACCCTCGGATAATTACCCTCCGGGACAATTTCCCTCCCGGACAATTTGCCCCGGACAGTTGGCCCACAGATAATTGTAAATTGGGAGAACCCAATTGGGACAATTTTATAACGCTAGTTACTAATAAAAACTGTGCGTGTGTACGATAGTATTTTATAGTAGCATAACCAACAGGCCCAACTCACCTGAGAAAAAGATAATCGCGAGGTTACTGATACGAACAACGAGTATCTTTGTGCGGATATATTTATTTATTTCCGTTTTCTGTGTGTTAACCAAGGCTGCCCTGTAGAGTGTGACTTTTGCTTCATTATTCCACATACAGGTGTGATATATTGGTTTACTCTGGTCTACTTACATATATATCTGAATTACCTCTTTCGTCCTGTCACGCTACCAATGTAATCATTTTGCAATGTAGTAAAACATACGAACACCGTTGGATTGAAAAGCTTAAATAGCAATAAGACTGTATTTTAGGAGACAAAGTACCAATTTTTTTTTTGTTTCGTTTGCATTGTGTATACTATAGCTACTATGAAAATATTTTGGGCGTCAATTTAGTAAATTTGTGGAAAAATAGATTTGGCTCGCTTCGCGCGCACTAGCCGCATTGATGCTGTGAGAATTATTTACTCTTTCCACATGCATGTTAGCCAGATTACCTTAACATTTTCTGCGCACTTCGCAGTCACGCATGTGTGTGTCTGTCTGTGTTTTAGTGACGCCAGCTTGTAATCACGATAACTGATGCAAGATCCGCTCGGTCTCATATACTTGGTGGGTATGTTACCCATAGTGAGTAGATGGTCCCTATCGTTTGGGAGGGGGGGGGGGCAATCTCATTAATATTCATCAGTAGACGGACTCCTTTTCTCGGCAACCGAATGGCCGATTTTGTTCATAGGCCTACTTGTTTAGGGGCATTGGTGGGAGGTGCCGAGGGGCGGAGCCAAATGTAATTTCGTTGAAAATTGCTCGTAATCACTCTTAGTCAATGACGCAAGGTTTGATCATTCCCATACTTGGGTGGTGGATTACCCAGAGTGAGTAAGTGTTCCCTATTGTTTGTGGTTCCAATCTCATTAATATTCCTGAGTGGGCGGGGCTTCGAACAATTTCTTTAAATGCTAATATCTCGGCAACCGTCTGTCCGATTTTGTTCAAACTTGTTTTGGTGGCATTGGTGGGAAGTGGTGTACATGTGTAGGTTATAAACTGCTTCATACTTACTTCCGTAAGTCAGGGGCGTCAAAAAATACTGATGGTGTTTGTTTATTCAACAGTATCATGTAGTCTATTATACTGTTTATCATCTTTGTGATATCTGTTTTACAAGCTATTTGAAAGGATTTGCCTAGCAAAGAACCAGTGGCATAGTTAGGGGGCGCAATGGTATAGAGGCGCCCAAATGTGGTTTGGGTCCGTATAAACTGAACTAAAAATGTTGACATGGGGCGATGAAAGCGAAGTTTGCCCCTCCATGCCCCGATCGACAATAATGCTCAATACGCTACTGCAAATAATTGAAGTTAAACTACTACTTCGTGTACTCAAAGTAAATCACTGAAGCTGCATAAAGAACTACCATACTACAGTATATTAAAGCAGTAATGATAGACAACATAATCGCGCGTAGCGCGATATTTTTTCAATTATGGATTTGACCATTGACCACACTAAATATAATATCATATCGTCTCTGCTTAAAACAGCCTGATTTCGTTCAATCCGCCTCATTTTTTAGATCTGATGACGTCACATTGAGTCATATCTAGGTTATGACGTTATAGGTGCGTCAATGTGTATTTTCAATAAGCTAGTTTGATTGTTTGTGGTCATGTTTCTATCCTCCTGTAGTATATGTTGAGGGTATAAAACCAATCGTTAATGAGCTGTTACAGAGCCTCAAAATAATCGTTGGCGTCCATTTTGAATTTATGTTAATTGGATATAATATTCAGTGGAGACACGACAACAATATGAAAAAAAGGAAATCTCCTGTTGCAGTTAGTTCTAGGTTTACTTCCATTTTGAATGGACTAAAAGCCTAAACCCTGCCTACATCGGCTGCCCATCAATCGTCGAATTTCCAAGGAGGGGATTGTCCTGGGGAATTTGTCTGGGGGGGGGGGTTGTCCGGGGCAGTTTTCATAGTTGGGAATTGAACGGAGTGGGAATTCTCCGAGGGGGGGGGGGGTAATCGTCCAGGGGGGAGTTGTCCGGGAACCGTATCAAGTATGTATCATATGCCGTTCATATAACCAGACTGAAACTATAAGGTGCTATTAACTCCAGAATATTATTTCGTTATCTGTTTTAGAAAAGGCCAATTATTAGGGACAATATATTTGTACCTTGATTACCCTTTACAGGTACCCTAAAAGGTTAATCGGGACGCATCTAAAATATGTCCCTCTTTTCGAAAAAAAATTGCATCTTCGTTATCCGTCCTTTTAAAACCAGATTATTTAATACGTAATGGAACTGAAACATCTTATCTTCAATCTAAAGAAGATGTCTAGTCATATATCGTAATAATGATAATATCAACTAACTTCAATCACGGAGCAAACTTATAATCTTTATATTTAAAATAAAATAAAACTGTTAGCAAACTGCTTATCCACTAGAGAGCTTGTGTAAGAAAATTTTTGAAAATTGTTGGTCTGACGTTTCGATCCTAACAGGATCTACTTCAGAGGCTAAAGGACAAGTGATCATTTCGATCCTGCTAGGATCGAACGTCAGGCCAACTTACCTTTACACGATCTTTATATTTGTTTGTTGTGTAAACAGTGACTGTCATACAACGGTAGTAAAGTACATTATAAATTTAGTTTATGGTACAGGCTAAGTAAATAGCTATAACAATAGGCAAGCAAGTTCCTGATTACGAAAGGTATAAGGTTAGCTGTGAAAATATGTTAATATTCATATAGTAAGTTATGAAAACGAAAGATAGATACGAAAATAAATATATTCATATTAAGAAGTAAAAACAAACAGCATTTAAAGAACAGAAAGCCCTGTTATTTGAAAGGTCCCCTTTTCTGATGTTCTGATTTGTAACAAGTGAAACACGTTTCGTTTTCTTTTATGGAAATCACTGGTTAATACGACTGAAAACATCCATTGCTTTAATAATTTATAATCTCGTTACTATGGATGACACGTTATTGATTTAATTTTACTGTTAGCTGAACTTTGAGCTGAGTTTATCACAGTGTTTTCATCAAGCCAATGTTTGTCAAGTCAAGTCACAAGTCTTTCGCTCATGTCACGCGTATAACCGCAGCTTATATAGTCATTCTAGACGTAAGCCTAATGATAATCAACGACCGATGCTCAACGAGGCATCTTTATCAAGTGCTTCGGGTCCTGTGAATGACGTGTTTCAGTGAGCTCTTGTTACAATGCTATGGAGGCTACTCTTTTCTACAAGAGTAGTCATATACACTGGGCAGCAACGAACTAATCTTGTACCATAATGGAGGGCAGGGGAGGAACAGAGGGGTAGCTAGGGGAGGGCAATAGGCCCTCAAATATGTGTCTGCCACCCCCAGTCGTATACACTGGGCAGCAACTGAACTTCAGTGTAAAACAGGTGTACTTTTACTCTCTCTCAATACGCAAATATATCGTTAATACAAAATCAAAAGATTTACTTATTCTGTACAAAGACTAATCTTGTACCATAATGAAGGGCAGGGAAGGAGCAGAAGGGTAGCTACAGGAGGGGTGTAGGCCCTCAAATATATGTCTGCCACCCCTTGAAAGAATCTAAACTGTAATGATAGAGGTATACATTATAGTATGAAACATTATTGTCTGGGTTTCATTGTGTCTGCTGGTGTTACAGTAGCTGTACCAGGTGGCATTATCCGCTCCGACTGTTATTACAAAGTACGCAATATAATATTAGAGGGTTGCTCAGAAGGAACATTGATCACAGAAAATTATGTTAACAAATTCTTGGTCGAATTTACTTTGCTTACCTCGACTTTCAACTATTATTTTCGAAAACAAAAACGGTTTTACATATTGACATTTTGTGGTTTCATTTCTGATATTTGATTTTTCTTACAGAACAATTTAGACTGATTTCGCAAACTTTCGACGCTTCATAGAAATTGTAAAGTTGCTCATGAAGTTTTGACGTTTATCTAGAAATGACGACTCCAAACGTAAACTGAAAATATGAATTTAAGCAAAAATCGATCATTTGATTACCTCGTATTGTTTCGCTAACAAAGGATCCAGCCGAATGACTCAGTAATATCATAAAGTACAATCGCAGATGAGTGGAGCTGGTGTCCTCGACACTGAAGAATGTCTTCATCTAACAAGTGAACTAAGGAAGATGTGATAATGCACCCCCCTTCCCCCTTCCCTCCAGCCTCCCTCCCTCCCTTTGACACTCCAGGTATTCAGTCATTCGGTACAACGAATATCATCTTTAATTGGGTATTACTAATTAACGTCTCATGAACACCTCCGTCTTCCACGCCACCCAATTCTATGATACTAAACTATGCGTGTACATGGCTATGCGCTGAATGTTAGGAAAGATAGAACAAACACCATCTATAACCATCACGCCCAGTGGCGTAGGAAGGTACTTTTGAGTGGGGGGGGGGGGCTGAAGACTGATGGCCGGCCTGGGGGAGGGGTCTAAGGGGAGGGAATTTTTTGGCATTTCCAGGTGGCCTCAGATGCAATTTGGTGCAATATAGCACACTTCAACACCCACTCCATTTTGTAAATAATTTTGCATTTTCACCTGGCCTTAGATGCAATTTGGTGCTCCAAATGAGATTTTTTTCTCATTTGGAAATGAAAAAGGGGTTTTCTGACTTGAGGAGCGGGGGGGGGGCGGAAAGATACTTCCGCCCCACCATATTTTTCACTGGGGGGGCGCCAGCCCCACCGGTTCCTACGCCCTTGATCACGCCCAACCCCCCTCCCAACCCTAGTTATTCCACTATACTTGAAGACAACCCAGGTGACAATCATCTCCCATTTAAGTGATATACAGCTGTGATGTTAAAGAGCACGTGACATGTCTACATGCAGTGGGTCACGTTTTTCATCGTATATCGAGTGAAATATAGGTTTACTTTGTACTATGGAAACTGTGTACAATTAGCGCATTGTATGTAAATACTTTAACAACATCAAACAAAAAGACAAGTCGTTCCAGACCTAAGGGAGGGGGTGGGGGCTGTTAGTTAACATTTTAATATCACACACTGTTCTCTGAGACATTTGGGAGCAAAACACTGTTACTTTTTAAGGAAAAGTCGCCTAGGAAAGAACCTGGGCACGAAAGCCAAACTACCGAACGACTGATCCGCTCTCAACCCCAGTCCCCTAACATCGAGACTGTGACTATGTGATCATCGTCGGGTGTGTATCACCATTCCCCTCGAAAGGGAACAGATACTACTCATGATCTTAGACAAAAGACCGAGGAGCAAAACACTGTTTGGTGATAAAAACATGAGAGAGTATTAAAAAAAGTCATTTTCAGGGAATAAGGGTTCACATTACCTTTCACGTTAACGTTCTGTATGTAAAGGCGAACATGAATTATGAATGGTTGGGTACGTCATGGACAGAACCGAATCATGCAGTCTCTGGCCCTATACATCATCAACGTTTACTAATATATTGGTCACTCAGCCGTTTGAGGAAGCCTTTAAAAAAAAGGAAACTTAAATACCTTGATCTGCAGAGTCATGTAAAAAAAAAAATTAATCAGGACAAAAATAAATATTCAACCATATCAGTACCATATATGTAGGACACCGTCAAGACAGTCAATAAGATCCCTTTAAAAATCGAATGTTTGCTTCTGAAGGAAGGTCCATTACACCCTAGCAATCCCTACCTATAGACAGGGGAGGAGAGGGTGATGCTTTGTTCAGAATTTAAAACTATTCTTTTTAGGCTTGTTATTGTAAACTAATGTGATAAGTCATTAAAGTTTAAGGTTAGTACGATTATTTTTTTCAATTTCCAGTCAGCATTTTGAGCCATTACATACAAAGTAGGCCTATATATGACGTCATTCGATCAGACCACATAATAAAGTTTGTATAGGCAAGCAAAACTAAGAAAACCTGTCGTAAACAATTGTCAACAATTTCAGTAAGCGTCATTATTATTAAAACGATACCCCTTGTGTATGGTATATACTCTACGAACAATGGTATACCAAACGGGGAGGGGGTGAGGGTGGTCGACCGCCCATCGTCATTCACGGAATTGTTGTGGCCTTCAGCCGGTGAATACTTAGAACACTACTACGGGGTAACCCCTCTCCCTTTTTCAACCTCAGAAGGTATTTATTAGCAAAACTTGCGTTTAGAGCTATTTATATGGATGACATTTATATTCTAAATACGCCTCAAAATACACCAATTGACGTCTAACCTTTTATTGATGTGGGGGGGGGGGGAATAGACCACAGACCCACTACGTGATAGTCCTCCCCTTTATAAAATCTTTAGTTCGCCTCTACTCCTTCTGCAAAGGTTCACGTTCCTAACTAAATCCATCCATGGACAAGATTGAATATGTCCTCCACTTTTGAAATCCTGCGCACGTACCTGTCTATGACCCCTGCAGAGAGCTGTAGTACATGACTATCGGGCCATACAATGTAGTGTCTGTGTTGATCCATACCTTGCAAGGAACTGTCACGGAATGAAGAGAAAGGGAGCGTCACTGAGTTCTTTGTTATAACTTGATCTGTCATAATATATAATGAGTGTATATAATTATGGTAATTAATTAATCATAATTACGGAGTTGTTACATATAGAGCTCCCTGCTATAATTAGGAAGCTGTCACCGAGAAGAGCTCCCTGCTATAATTAGGCAGTTGTCACTGAGAAGAGCTCCTTGCGTTAATTAGTAAGCTTACTTTGAGAGAGCTCCCTGCTATAATTAGGGAGCTGGTACATAGAGAGCTCGAGCCCGTACTGTAATTAGATATCTGTCTTCGAGAGAGCACCCTGTTATAATCAGGGAGCCCCTCGTTATTACATGTAGTTTTTGTGTTTGCATACGTATATGCATACAGGATCAAAGTATCAACAGATAACTGTATCAGTGATATAGTAAACTGTTTGTTTGTTATGTAAAAATCGAGTGACGGAAGGTTAAATAAATAATATGAGTAGCGTGATATATATTCTGATTTTTATCCCAGTTACAAGTAAACATTACACGACGATTGCATATCTGTTTGAATGGACTTAAGTGTGTTCTAACACTGCAGGTACACAGTGACTCAGAACAGAGCAAAATGAACGAATGCTAACTTAGGCCTCAAATCTACAAGTCATTCACTCTCTTTGAAATGAGAGATGGAGACCAGGGGCGTAGCGAAGTTTTTTTTGTGGGGTGAGGGGTCTAAGAGAAGGGGGTGTCCCCCTCCCCTTTGGAAAATTTTTAGTTTCAAAACGTCCTTAGATGCAATCTGGTGCATATTTTAAGTCAAATTTGGCACCGTAGAATTTCCATTTCGATATTATTTTTATGGCAGTCGGCAGAAGAAGAATTAATTGGATAACGAATAAAAATTGCATACCGGTACCTTCAAGG
>JAIPMN010131895.1:0-12884 GCA_020650975.1 Apostichopus californicus | reverse complement strand
TCTTCTACAGATCCAGAACAATTCTAGACGAGAAAGAAGATATGTACCTGGATAGAATTGACCAACAGGAAGCTGTGGAGGCACAGTTTGATGACATAAATGACATCGATATCAATTCCGAAGAATTCCGCTGTCTACCCGAGGAGATTCAGCACGAGGTCATCACGAACATCAGGGAATCCAGAAAAAAGCCTTTCTGGTCTAGGTTCAAAGAGTTGCCAAAGGTAGGGTGTAAACCTGACAGTTGTATAATAATAATAAATTACATTTATATAGCGCTTAATACAGCGTTATAAAGCGCTTTACAAAGTAGGAAAGGAAACCAAGGGAAAAAAGTAACTAGGAATCAAACAGAAATGTTTTAAGTTGTCTCTTGAAAATACAAAGGGAGGGACAGTCACGAACGTGAAATGGGAGTTCGTTCCAAAAAGACGGCACAGCGACAGAAATGGCACGATCGCCATAACGAGTGCGGGTATATTTTATGTCACATCAGTTGTGCCAAATGTTAAAACTCTTCATGTTGTCACTAGAGTGCATTGTAGACTTCTTTTTATAATCTACATGCTAAATAACTCAATAAATCAAGCCATAATTTCATGTCGGGATAATTTCATGTCGCCATTCAGCTATCCCATTGTTATTTGCTGTCTTGTGTCATGTGTTCCCATTATATCCACCAAATACAAGTGTCATAATTAAATCAAAATATTTTTTCCAGTGTGACTGCCTCTAACTGCAGTTCAATCATGACATCAGGACAAATGTTTTTATTTATTTGTTAAGTTTCAACACATGACTTTACTTCCTTAGAAAACTTGAATGCAAAGTTGTTAAATGCCTTGCACCCTCAAATTTCACAATTGTGTGGATTAGTGTGTGAAATCTATGTGTCCTACTGTTGGGAATGTCAATTCACTTAACTCGTCTCTATCTATCTCGTAGAAAGCTGACGACTTTTCCAGTTATCAGCTGAGTCGATTGTTGAAGAAGGGAAAGATGTCTCATCGTCTCGATGAATTACAAAAAGATATGAAGACCAAAACCTCTGGCGATCTCTCTGTCCTGCTGGACTACGAAACTCGTTTGCAAGCATTTGAGGCAGGACGGGTCGCCTCAGAAGATGCTCAGCACTACCTCCTGATAAAAAATAAACCGCAAAATGATGAAAAGAAGGAATCCGATGCTGAAGATGAAAACGAAATGGAAGTGAGAAATTTTGATCAGAAAAGACCACCATTAGAAGGTGACTACAAAACTCTAGAGGTAATGAGTAGGATGGAGGCTGGTGATGATGAATGGAGTGGAAAATATGGTGACTTTGGTCAGGCCAAGACAATCGCAGATGGCGGACATCATCTACCGTCATCTACGAGATTAGCTCCAGCTGAATCAGCCGAAACTAGAAGAAAGAATCAAATAAGACATGAAGTCTTGCAGTTTTTTCGTGAATACAACACCTCCCTAAAAGGACAAAAGAAGGATGACAAAGTCGACAGTGACGAGAAAGAAAGGAAAAAAAGAAAAAGTAACCTTATCGTAGATGAAGAGGATTTAAGAGGATTAGATATAAGGAAAGAAGATCAGAGCTCAACAAGTCCTAAAAAGAAAAGAAGGCACGAAGAAATAACCGTAGTGGAAGAAGTAGAAGAAGATAAACTCAAAGTAAAAGATGTAAGTGTGAAAAAAACACCAAAGAGCCGACAGCAGGGGTTTCTTGGCCAATCAGACGTTAATTTATCAGATGAATACGATTCGGATCAGGAGAGAGAACTGAATAGTGAGATATCAAGAAATGATGTGGTTACAGAAAGAATAATTGAAGATGGTTGTACTAGTGAAGACAAACACAGTGAAGTTACCCCTGTGAGGATGGATGTGAATGTTGTAGAAGATGTACCGAGTATCCAAGCTAGGACTCTGGTAGATTCTGATACAGAAGGAATCAGCGTGATGGAGGATGAGATATTGATGGTAGAATACGAAGATGGGAGGGAAAAAGAAGAACAAGGAGAAGATAAAGTGAAAGAAATTGATACAGAAGGATCAGTGACAGGGCAGGACGTTACCAAGGTAACAGAGGATGCTGAGAATTCTGAGCACTGTAAGTGTGATCTGGTGGAAATTTTTATCAGTTTGTTAGGATTGAGTAATTGTGCAAATGGTATCTTTTAAATTGAAGAAATCGTGTCAGAAAGGACGCAATGAGCTTTGTTTTACTATGTTTTGCGAAAAATGGCACTACATGTTTGGGGTGATTTTTTGTTACAAGGCAATCTTAATTTGATGTAAACAGTCATCTGCCAGGCGACCTCCATATACTGACTTTGGTCCAAACATCTCAGAAGACCTTTGAAGCTTGGCCCTGCAATCCATTTAAAATGCTTCAAAATCCATCCATAGACTTGTTTTTTTAAACTTTCGAAAAGGTTGAGAAGTGAAATCAATTACTTGAATACTATATATCTGTTCTGCTGCTTTTAAAAATGGTGCCAACTGTAAATAATATATAGCTGTCTCCTTAATCTGTACCAACAGCTGGTGAGTTTGAGCTATTGCCGTCTGAAGAACCAAGAAATGATGAATTATTGATAACAAATTTAGAAGAGAGTGAAAATAATACTACACTGTTGGAGTAAGTAATCAATTCTATTTTTCCCCTTTTTTTAGGAGTGGGGGGGGGGCGGTGGGAGAGGGGATGGACTTGGCTGGGAGACTTGTTTTTACAGTGAATACCTTTATACTTTTTACTGAGTACCTTTGGGACCATGGTAGAAACATATTTGCTCCATTGTGCCCAAGATTAAACTGTCCAAGTTTTGTACTTTGTCAGATTGGTAAATAATTTCTTTGTTATCATGCTTTTTACTTCTTACAGTGAAAGTGCAACTTCCTCAAAGGAGTCTACTTTTATGTTTAATCAGGTATGTTATCTCATTTCCTTGTCACTTAAACATCAATAACAACATGTAACTTCTAATATCATTAATGTTTCACTGTCATATTAGAAAGACATGTTCCATCAAATATTACTTCAAGTAAAGTAGACATTCAGTAACTTACAAGAAATTTTCTCATCATTTTTCTCATATCAATTTTTTTTCGAAACTTCTTATTTGATCCATGGAACAATAAACACATGTAATTGATTTAGTTTATATTTAGCATACATAGTTGTGGACAGAATTATTCCAAGAATCCTAATGGGCTTTACAAAGTAGAACACTCCCATACAGGTAAGGAAGAAAAAAAATAAGGAAGTAACAAACAGAACAAGAAACAAACTTTGTGTTCCTCTGTACACATGCTTAACAGTCCTAACTAATGAACACAGTCAATTAAGATAGTAAATAACCAACACTAAAAATTGTAGGGATAAATTAATAAATAATAAACTGCATTAGTTTACCTATCTTACTGAGAAATGGAAAATGAATTAATAATCACTGATTCTGTGTTTAGTAAGGAAGATGAAAAGGATTGTGTACTAGTAGCTTTGCAAAATGTGGGCCTGAAAGTGTAACATAGCATGCTTGTATATCCATACAACATAGCATGCTTGTATATCCATACAACATAGCATGCTCTTATATCCATACAACATAGCTCAAACCAGTGACTACTAAACACAGGACCATGTGATGTTCCAGTTACACAAAAGCATTGTAATAAAGCAGCACAGAGCTAACCCAGTGATTCCATTTGTTTTCTTACACTTTGCATTATGTTTCTGACGATAACAGGAAGATTTTAATACAATACAAGAGAAACTTGATCTGGAAAGACTGAATTTGGAGAAAGACAGAGGGAAGGATCAACGAATGTCAGCTTCGGTGACAGAGGCCATGTACACTGAGACAAAGGTAACTCCCCCCAACCCCCCCCCCCACCACCACCACCACCATTGCACATTACCACTGATCCCATATTGCATTATACCCATGATGAGGTCATAGAAGGCACCTTTCATAAATCCTGGATGTTGATAACATTCCAAACTTTATTTTACTTTCCACAAAGTCATGTGAGGATATATTTGATAATTTGCTATTTTCTTCCCCTTCCCTTCTTATATTTTCAGGAGCTGTTAAATCTCTTTGGTATTCCTTACATAGAGAGTCCCCAGGAGGCTGAAGCTCAGTGTGCCTTCTTAGATTTATCTGGGCAGTGCCAGGGCATCATCACAGACGACAGCGATGTTTGGTTATTTGGAGGTCAGAGAGTCTACAAGAATTTCTTCACCAAAGATAGAGATGTTCTCTTCTACCATGATCAAGCCATTGAAAGACAACTGAGTGAGTCACAGTGATTTCTCTAGCATGCTTAACTGTAAGCTATATTAGTGTCATACTCCCTGATTTGTCATACATTTGTCTACAGCAGCAATTATACTTGTAGTCTACAGAAATCTTTGCGGTAGTGATCGTGTGAATGTGAAAACGTTCTCATATAAAATATGGCAAGGAATCCCTAAGCCTGTTGGCAGTCTGGTCTAATGATGACAGCATACAGCCTGATATGTGGGGTTTTTTTTCTACCTTGCCTATCACTATTACTGTATTGTGAAAACCAGTGGCGTAGGAAAGTACTTTTGAGTGGGGGGGCTGAAGACTGATGGCCGGCCTGTGAGAGGGGTCTTTTTTAAAAAAAATTTTGCATTTCCAGGTGGCCTCAGATGCAATTTGGTGCAATATAGCACACTTCAACACCCACTCCATTTTGTAAATAATTTTGCATTTTCACCTGGCCTTAGATGCAATTTGGTGCTCCAAATGAGATTTTTTTCTCATTTGGAAATGAAAAAGGGGTTTTCTGACTTGCGGAGCGGGGGGGCGAAATGATACTTCCGCCCCACAATATTTTTCACTGGGGGGCTGGCGCCCCCCCAGCCCCACCGGTTCCTACGCCCTTGGTGAAAACATATGACGTAGCTTTCATGTTTAAAATTGAAAATAAGAATTTAATGATATGGTCAACCAAGTTCACCATATATATATATATATATCTATGAGCAGGGGCAGTGCTTTTTTGTGTGGGTTGAGTGAGGGGGGGGGTTGTATGTAAGTTGTATAACTAGTGTATTTGGTGCCTTAACATATCACAGACCCCAGCTTGTGAGGTACCACTTGTGTTAGCATGTCTAATCTTGGTTTGATCTGATATCTTTCCACAGCTCTTGATAGATATAAGCTAATCAACATGGCATTACTGATGGGGAGTTGTCGGCATGTCTAATCTTGGTTTGGTTTGATTTCTATTCACAGCTCTTGATAGATATAAGCTTATCAACATGGCATTACTGATGGGGAGTGATTATACCATCGGTATACAGGGAGTCGGCTTTGTTACAGCCTTGGAGATTATGAGTGAATTTTCTGGAGATGGCGTCGAAGGCCTTGAAAGGTTCAGGTACAGTAGGGTCATGACCACACATGGCATCATCTTTGTTTGTATGTGCAGAGGTCACCCATATGTGACCCCGACAGCTTTTTGCATTTCTGGAATAACCACCAGACCAAATGCAAATTAAATTGGCAATTTAAATTTCAATTGGAAGTCGGGTGCCCCCACCCTGTCACTTTGCACACGCCACTGGTGGTTACCAACGGTCACCCATATGTGACCCCAACAGCTTATTGTGTTTCTGGAATAACCACCAGATCAAATGCAATTTAAATTGGCATCTTTAGTAATATAATGAAGTAATATGAGTAAGAGTATCATTTTATCCTCCTTAAGGAAAAGAAATAAGATTGTAAACCAGTATGTTATCTGTATTCCATTAACAGGAAATGGTGGGAAGACGCTAATAATGAAGATCTTGCAGCCACTGAAGCAAAAATCCGATCCAAACTTTGCAAAGTAATACTTCCATCTGACTTTCCCAACCATGTTGTGGTCAGAGCTTATCTCGATCCGGAGGTCGACAAGTCCAAAGAAAAGTTTATCTGGAATTCTCCCGATTTGGATCTATTGAGAACATATCCTTTTCAATTTACCACTGAAAATTAATTAGAGGGTTTATTTCCTCATTTTTATACACAAAAGCAAATATGAAGGATGCCTGTCTGGTGCTTTACGTTAGGTCAAATTCACAGGTCCAAAAAAAAACTGCCATGCCACGGAAGATCCAAACCCCTGATATCATGTTTTGATCACTGATTTGACTCGTTTGTGTTATCATTGTAAAAGGAAAACAATTCCAAGAAGAAAGGTGTATGGAATACCAAGAGGGCATTAATGAGGCTCATTCTTAAATTCGAACCGACAAATAATCTGCAGCATGAAAAGGTTTGATAAAATGGATAAAAATAAATTAGTATTCTGCGAATAAAGACAATTTCGATGCTGTACAATACTTTGTAAAGGTTAATTATTTCGTTGGCATTTGGCAGGCAGGTTTTTTCCTTTCTTTGAGAGGTTCTTCAAGAATAATAACAAATCATTCAGCACATTAATGGAAACACCTGGTTCAAACTGCATATCTAATTTAATCCACTGAGGTCTGCTCGAGTGCCTGAAAGGTTGCATTGAGAATAACAATTAACAGCTTATACAGAGTAACTGTTTCATTTACAAACATTTATTCCGTTGGAATTTAGTGCACACATTTGAGTAGTCTTGTCTGCATAGCATGCTTCTCCTTTTGTTTAAAATAGAGCTACATCTTGTCAGTATTTACTAGTGTTGCATAGATATTGCTAATCTCGGCTGTGACCAATACCTGATAACTTAAATCCCAATCTCAGTTGATACCAACATTTATAAAAGAATCCTTGTCCAGACATTGAAAATATGATGTTGAAGAACTTTTTGTGAAACAATAAGTATTAATTATAATAATATTGAGGATTTCTAAAAAGCAGACATATACATATCCACCGATAACGGTGCTCAAGGCGCATCACAATATTACCCTGGTCAAAGATAACCTGTCAAACACAGAGACAATCCCTCCACATGGCAGCAGCTAAACAGCACCCAACTGACAGTTTATCTCACAGGTCCCCATGTACACACCTGGGTGAAGAGAGGCAATGGAGATAAAGTGCCTTTACCCAAGAACACAACATAATGATCTGGCCAGGACTTGAACCTGCAAGCCTTAGATCAAGTCCACTGCCTTAAAGGGTGTGAAGACTCGCGCAAAAAGAAACCACTAATGCCGGTAATCTGACCTAGTGTCGAATGAGGTGTAACAGAACTGTTAGACACCACCATGGATCCCAGAAAATACACACACACAGCTTGCTACCGTCGGTAATTAGACACTATTGTACAGTCAGTACATACAGCTGCGGTCAATACCCACAGCACAGTGTACAAACGATACAGCGATGGACATCTCAGGTCCAGCTAAAGATAACAAGGTATCACGTTTCATTACTGTACTGTCTGCATTTTGTAGCGACAAGAGAAAAACTTCACTTGCAAGCAATGGAATGTTAATTTTTTTAAGATGGCGGCACGCTATTTGGGGCGAGTCTTCAATGCCCTTAACCACTTGACCACAACGCTCTCACATATTGGTCAACTGATATTAGGTCGATGTTACCACTATTGGCTGTTACAGATAGTGCATATCGATAATACATGCAACACTAGTACTTACTCTACAAACCAGGCATTAATTTAATACTGTTCTGCTATTTATACACATTTTTTATATGTAGATTCCTTAGTTAGAGTTACGTATGCAATGGAAAAGATGGGCTGGATTCAAAGCAAAACAGACGAGATCTTACTACCTGTCCTCAAAAGGTTCCGTGAGAAAGTTGTAAGTTTTCAGTAAATTGTGAAGGAATACCAGATCTTGTCCGTCTAGTTTTAATTTCAATATCTTTACAATCCACTGAGTCAATTTCAACTTTAATGATCCTATTTTTATTATTAGTTTTAGCCAGCAGAGTAATAATATTGAAATAATTTAGTTGAATAAATAGATGTGCCCAGTAGTGATAAAAAAGTTGCCTTTCATAAATGTCTTCCTCTCAACAAAATTCCCTCAAATATTTTAAATTGCTGTAAGTTTGTTAGCAAGAGGTATTGACTAAAAGCTGGTGGTCAGCCCCAACAGATTATAGATGGCCTGATTTATATTCTATTAACAATAAACTACAAAGTTAATATCTGTCCAGGATTTCTCTCCTTTACTACATCAACATGAAATCACATTTTGTGGTTTTATAAGGTATTTTTTTCTAACTTCAGTGCTATTTAAAGGTTTTGGAAAGGTATGGTTATCCAGGCTGATAGCCAGCCGAGTGAAATTACCATGATAGGTTTGAAATTGTTTGTAGCCCTCTTTACTATTGGGTATTCTCTCTAAATTATGTTAACTCCAAAGTAGTAGTTTTAGGTTAGCAGCTTCTGTGGTTCTCCTAGATCAGAGGTGGGCAACCTATTTGAATGAATGGGCCAGATATAAGGAGTGAAAAATTGACTGGGCCACACCTAACCAACGACCTGCTGTTGATTTCAAACCTTTGATTCCGAGGACTTTCAAGCAGTTGGTGTGTGTACTTAATCTGTATTCACAAAATCATATTGTCAATACAGTACAGTTGCTAATTAATGGGCCTACCTGACAATATCATTAGTGCTGATAAATTCTAAGCAGCTAGCTCGTTTTTTGTGATGATGTAAACTAGAAAGATTATTTTTCTTTAGACATCTCACATGCCGCAAAAAAATCACTGGCGGGCCTCATGTGGCCTGCGGGCCGTAGGTTACCCACCCCTGTCCTAGATCATGTCAGCTATCTCTCAGGTGACAATTCAAATACTTCTAAACCAACTTATAATGATCTGTTTCCTCCTGTAGGTGCAAGGAAAGATCAGTTCCTACTTTTACTTGCAACCCAACGTAGACAGGGAACGGCAAAAAATCAAAAGCAAAAGACTGCAGGCAGTCCTCCAAAAATTATCTGCTCCAAACAGTGAGGAGACCTTGATTGGTGAGGAGGAAGAGGAGGAGGAGGAGGAGGAAGATAGCCAAGAACAAACCAAGGAGAGGGAGGGGCACGAGAACCAGCCAATAAAAGAAAATAGTCGCAAACAGTCTAAGAAGACTGTCAAGAGAGGTTCAGATCCGGATTACTCATCAAACATGGGTATCGCCGAAGATATGTCGGACAGTGACGACAGTGATGGCGGGCCCGATAAGGCATCCGTAGGTAGAATAGCGAGAGGGTTTGAATCTGACAGGGGAAGGCATGTTTGGATAGGTAAGACCAATCAGAGAAAGCTATTTGCTAAAAACAATAAAGGTTACGGAAGATCGTGGCAGAAACATACCTGGCACGACGAAGACGAAGATGGTCCCACGCATTCGGAAGCTACTGGACAAGTTGCTGAAGATGAAACAGCCACAAAGAAGGATGTCAAACCGGACTCGTATTGGGAGGATCAAATATCTGACACTGAATACGACGTGGACGAGTTGGTGAGTGCGGCATCTGTAGCCGGTAAGATGATTGGAGGTGCAAGAGCCAGTAGGATCATGACAAACCTGGAGAAAACTTATAACGACGGAGGAGAGGAAGATGGAGAAGGAGCAGACAGAGAGAAGGAAGAGGATGGTCAAGCTGGTAGGAGGAAAACAAAGACTCGTTCAAAGAGAGGAAAGAGTGGAAAACAAGAGGTCCCTGTTAATGATGGAAAGAGGGGGACTGGGAGGTCTAAACAGAGGACTCTAAATGGGAGAGCAGCAAGAGGAGATGGTGAAGAATCAGATGAAGAATTTGTAGGACAAAAGAAAGGACCAGAAAGAAAACAGATGGAAAATTACGACGAGGATTATCGAATTGAGGACGAGAGGGAGCCAGAACGAAAGGAAGAGGATGTTCACATACAGGCTAAGAGGAGAGCAAAGAGGAACCCTTACTTGAGAAAACAACCTCCAAGCAAGGTGGAACATTCTTTGGAAAAGAGAAAGAAGAATCAAACTGTGGAAGGAGAAGCTGATCAGAAGAGAAAAGATGTTGAAGATGTGGATGATCAGAATATAGGTAAAGCAAAACAAAAAAATGTAAAGCAAAGTAATAAGAAAGTTTATGATGAAGATGAGGATGAGGATTATCGAATTGAGGATGAGAGGGAGCCAGAACGGCATGAAGAGGATCTTCAAATCCAAGCCAACAGAAGAGCAAAACGGAACCCTTACTTGAGAAAACAACCTTCAAGCAAGGTGGAACCTGCTTTGGAAAAGAGAAAGAAGATTCAAACTGTGGGAGGAGAAGTTGATCAGAAGAGAAAAGATGTTGAAGATGTGGATGAACAGAATATAGGAAAAGCAAAACGACAAAATGTAAAGCAAAGTAATAAGAAAGTTTATGATGAAGATGAGAATTATCAAATTGAGGATGAGAGGGAGCCCGAACGAAATGAAGAGGACCTTCGAATCCAAGCCAACAGGAGAGCAAAACGAAATCCTTATTTGAAGAAACAACCTCCAAGCAAGGTGGAACCTGCTTTGGAAAAGAGAAAAAAGATCCAAACTGTGGAAGGAGAAGTTGATAAGAAGAGAAAAGATGTTGAAGATGTGGATGAACAGAGCAAAGGAAAAGCAAAACAACAAAATGTAAAACAAAGTAATAATAATGTTTATGATGACGATGAAGATTATCGAATTGAGGATGAGAGGGAGCCAGAACGAGATGAAGAGGATCTTCGAATCCAAGCCAACAGGAGAGCAAAAAGGAACCCTTACTTGAGAAAACAACCACAAAGGGTGACCAAGCCAACTGTAGAATCCAGGTTTAATGATGATGTTGACACAAACAAAGCAAAAGAGAAAATATTTTCCCAAAATGTGAAAGACGGCAAATTGTCACAGGGGAAGAGAAAAAGTGGTTCAAGTCGTGGTACTGTTCATGCAAACAAGGAAAGCGTACTTCATCCAAGAGTTGTGTCTCCGGGAAAAGGGAAGAGAGGTCGAGGTAGAGGGAAAGGAAAGCAATTACTGAACAGAAAAACAAGATTTAAATCTTCTACATATGGCCCTGCACTGTCAGAGAGTAGTGATGAAGATTGATTTAAAAGATTTTTTTTCTTTGCTTTCTTTTGGGGGGGAGGGGGATTTGAAAAAGAGAGCTTATAAATTGATTTGTTTGCTATGTGCAACCTATGTGCAACCAACTATGTGCAACCTTGGTTGTTATGCAACATGGAGGGATGGAAACCAACCTTGTCCCCTTTTACTGCATTATTGCTGGTTTTCATCACGTTTCAAAGATTCTGGCTGATAAAATCAACATAGAACATAGACATTGGGATAAACTTCTAGTAGCCTACCCTTGTAAATATTTGGTACTCATACTCAGGAATATTTACTTGCACTACCAATTTGCTGTGGAGTGTACTTGAAAAAGAGAAATACATTGATATGTTAGTGCTGGAATTGTATACCAATTCAACTCTGTATTAGTGTGGTAGTTTACCTGGGACCCAGGTGTTAAGGGCCTTAGAGCGGCTAGTATGGCCCACTGGATAGTTATGAAAGGGGGTTCTCAATTTTTCCTTAAGTATATTACAATAACGATATTACATCATTCTTTATACCATACTTTCCTGGGCCACTCCCCCACCCCCATTGAGGACCTTGCCCTGGGGATGTTATAAATGTTGAGTAAAAAAATGTAAACATCCCAGTCTATAAGTACCAATATAGTAGCAGAAAACTGCCCTTTTTTCTCTCTGACAAAATAATGACATTTTTAAGTACAGGGAAGCAAATATAACAATACACATTTTGCAATTTCGATGATAAAATTTAATTTTCTACTAAAGAAATATAATTTGCACTTTGTTATCAACAACATTTGCTTAATATTCTATGGTTGTCCCATGTTTTATCTGAGTGTTGTTACTTTCGAAATAGCCCCCAGGCTAGTCGTTTACAAGAGACTGGTTCTGGATAAAAAAAAAATAGACAATTAAAATGTTTAATTGATGAATAAAAATGTTATGAGGGTGGCAGTTAGAGGGTTGGGCAATTGTCACCAAATGGGAACATTTTGTCATTTTAGTCTTTTTGTGGGGGGGTGGGTGGTAGAACCGGTAGATTCGATTCCCTTACTTTGTCAAGCCATCGCTACCATTTAATATGGTAGATGTAATATTTTAGCTTGGCAAACATAAAAGACGACGTATCATGCAAATCAATAATCATCCATCGAACCTTCAGTCACCCTAAGCCAAGTGGCACGTGACTGCAAGTATCATACTATAGTATTTTAACATTGCCTCCTAGTTTTGCTGTATTTTGACCTTCGTAATAAAGAGTTTGACTTTAAGGGGTGCCCATCCCCCACGCACACACACAGACCGACACCTACACACTTGGTTCCCTACCCACCATCACACTTGGTGATAAGTTCGTTTTGCAGGCACAAGCAGAAAATACTACCAATTTTATATACTTTGTCATCGAAATGTTTACGTAGGTGCCTTGACTACTGAGTATTCCATCACCGTCGCACACCTTGACTTTTAAAGAAACCCTGTTTTGTCGTTGGTCAAAAAGATCTGGTTTAACTATTTCTTGTGTTAAATTTCTTTTGCCCTGCAATTACCACGTGACATAACAATACATATGCCATATCTAGCTAAGTAGTCTATGGTATGATATATAAATATATATTTCATGCATGATGAAACTTTCTTTAACAAGAGGTTGAAATTTGCCCTCTTATCCTCATTTACACATTTATTTACAACGAAAACTCCTTTGTTATTGAAGCAAACACATTCTCGAAACTGAGGTGTTGGCGTGTTTCACAACGTTACTTCTAAAGATATCCGCTTTGCCAGATCTCTGTAGTAATTTGGATGAGATTGTCAGGTATTCATAGAAGTCGATGGTTTCATCCCCATCTTCATCTA